>VDFB02097278.1:45672-63950 GCA_007258455.2 Sequoia sempervirens
GGACCAATAGGAGAAGTCGAATCTGAACAGTTGGATGATTGTTCGTTATGACGGTTCTATGAGGAAGCTCGACGGACATGGAACAATAGAGATATACTTTGTGATTGTAGATTGTGATCGGTTGGTTAGTTGGTTGGATCGACAGATTTGTTGAGTGATTGAATCAGTAAATGTAATCTAATCTGTAATGACTGTAACTTGAAGGTTCCTGTACAAGATTGTTCATGGTGAATGCTGCTGTAAACAGACACCAGAAAGATAATTCTGACATTTGTATGTAATCTCCATTACTGTAATACAAAGTGATTTCTCTTGGTGTGGTGGGTTTTTCTCCCGTAAGGGTTTTCCCACGTATATCTGGTGTTCATGTGTGATTGTCAAATACTCAGTTTCTGTTATTTACTTCATAGTGCATCTTAGTTGAACTGTAATTGAAAAATTAAAAGTATATCTACATTCTTCTCTGAGGTATTGACGTTAGGAGAATTGTTTCCGCATCTGATTTTCCTTACAAAACTCAGGGATCCTCTAACCATATGCTCGCCATTCTTTGGTGCATTCTTGATTAGAGTTACTTTCAGTCACTAGTTCATAAGGAACCTTTGACTATATGCTTGCCACTCCTTGGTGAATTCTTGGTTAGAGTTATTTTCCAGTTCAACATGCATAAGATCCTCTGACCATATGCTCGTCTTCCCTAGACGCATTCTTGGTTAGAGTTCCTTTCCAGTTCAGCATTGCATCAGATCCTATGACCACATGCTCACCCGTCTTGGGCACATTCCTGGTTAGAGTTACTTCCGCATCGTTTTGGTTTTGGAGCTAACCTTAACAGGTGCGTGTTGCATTGTATTTGCTATTGAAAAATTAAAAAAAATTTGGCCCAACTCATTACAGTCTTCTTCAGATATGCTTATGAATCTATTTCAATATTGTTTTAAATCTTCTCCAGATGTGCTTATAATTCTACTTGAATTACAAAGATATTTTTTCTTCTTTTATTTTGCTTCTTCAATGGATAATGATCATATAAACGTTCTTTACAAAAATATGCCTTACACAGTTATTCTTTTCTCCTCATCAAATTTTCATACTGAATGATCTTCTATATCTTCTTCATGCATAAATCTGTTGGTGTGTACTTGATATATCTTTTTCCTCCACTCTAACACACAACACTCCCTTCATATATGTTGATATAAATCCAAATTACTCTTCATCTTCTCATCTTTAAATCTTCTTGAATTCAAATGATATTACTTTTATCTCACATTCAACACACATCATCCACCTCATCACTTCTCATTACTATTTATATCTTTTAGACTTGCATATGAGGGTGCGACCCTTTGAATAGAAATGCTACTTCACATCCTTCATGAAGTCAATCGATGCCTCCTTAATATATCGCTGCCCTTGGCTTAATTTGATTAATCATTTCTTTTGCTTATTTAATTAATTAGCTGCCTTATTAGAGCAGTCTTCCTTAATGGAGATTATCGTTCAACAATAATAATTCCTTTGTTTATTTACACATTCTATGGTAAGAATAGACTTCCAACAAAGGACCCAATAATGATTCCATATTGGCATAAAACGTTTGAGCAGCTTCAAGTCTGAGTCAATGCCAAGACAAATATCAGATGCACCACATGTATCGTCGTAATAATACTGGAATGTATCAATTAAAATATGACGCGATCATTAAGATGGAAATATTGCTCACGGTATAGCATATGAACTCCCAACAATATGAACTCGCGATTATTTAAAATATGAACTCCTAACAATGATTAAGATTGGTGGTCATATTGTTCACGGTATATGCACAATCCTTTACTTGGAATTATCAGTGTTTGCACAGTCAATAGCAGTTGACAATCACCGGCGGCACTAGGAGATAAGTTATTCAAATATAGGCGATCAATGGAAATCCAATACATCATACGGTGTTTGCTACCTTATTAATTCCAAACTCATATAATGGTCGGGGCTCCTATTATCAATGATACACGATGGGATAATTATATGGTGAGTCGTCTAAAAGAGAGTCCGGAAATAAGTCTTTGTCTATCGAATAGCTCTCTTTAATTTGTCAATTTCTCATATGTTCCATTCTCTTCAAGCCTTGAACTTTATCGTCCCTGATTTCTTCTTTCATTAGTGCCTCAAATCATGTGCTCTTTTGTTGTGATCTATCACATGGACTTATAGCCGATATCAACACCTTGACCTTGTAAGTATAGAATATTTCCCATAGGTCACATCAGTCAATAGAATCGATCCATAATTATAGAGTTTTTGTCTTTATAGTTCTGATCTAAACAAAGCATAGAAATCCACTTGACATCAATTTGATCCCTTTTACTTTACTTGACATCAATGACAAATATGAACCTTCAACTTGACATCTGCAATATGTTATCTTCAGTCATGCCCCTGTAGTATGTTATCTTCAGTCATGCAACTGTTTGACATCAATGCCAACATTTCCAACAATCTCCCCCTTTGTCATTGATGGCAACATAAACATTCTTGCATTGCTCCCCCTTACTCCAATTTCTCCCCCTTTGACATCAATGGCAAAGGGATGTTTATCAACCTTCTGTCATTCAAAGAATCTGATTGTATTCTCATATCAAATGCACAAGAATGGACTTCTCCCCCTGTCAAAGATTCTCTAATGCTCCTCCTTGCTCTAATGGTTCTCTTTCTTGGGTGACTTGATTCTTTGTATTCTGATTTTGTTGGGAACAATCTTTCTCTATGGTTTTTCAAAAAACTGTCTTCTCTTGTTATGTTTCTCAAGTTAGAAACTTATTGATCTCATCACTATCTCATGCATGTTCAACTCTTCCTTCTATGTTCTTGGCTGCTAGATTAAGATCATCAATTTGTATCTTCATGAGAGTCTTCTAATCTCAAGGATTTCTAATTGTCCTTATGTTCATTTGATATCATCTTGCATACAAATGATAACTTCATATTCAAGGTCTTCAATTCATTACTTATTTTTGTTGCTGATTTATTACACAGGTGGATTCTTCCTTTTATGGTTCTTGACATCAATGCAATAGTTTCCCTTTTGTTGTAACTTTCCTTTTCATCATACTTTCATCTTCACTATTTCCATTTTTCTTCCTTAGGGACGGAAGATAATATCAACCTCAGCTCCCCCTAAATTCGTGCTTCCTCTTATAAACTAGAAGAGGCATATTGAACTTGCATTGGTTTCTTCATTTCTTGCATCTATCTTCTTTCTCCAAACTTTAATAGTTTTTCCGTTCTGTTTGTTAGAGACATTTTCTTTCTTGCTTTGTCTTGGAGGCTCAACAAAGATAGTTCGGCAAAAACGTGATGTATGTCCAAAGTTGCTACACTACACATAATATCTTGGCCAAATGAATTATAATTCCTCCTAGTGAAGCTTGAAGTATTTCTTGCACGAATTCTGCAATTCATTGCTTTGTGGCCAAAATAGTTGCATGAAAAACAATATCCATTGAAAGAATAAAACTGCCTAGCGTTAAATTTTCTTTCATTTTCCTTGGAACTTGTGGCATTCTCATCAAACTTTGTACATTGCTCCTTTGGATTTTTCAATTCTTTTTTCAACATGGCAACTTCTTGTTCCAGATTGTCACAATCTCTCTCTTTTGCACTTGTTCTTTATTTCATTTTCAACTTGTTCAACCTCTACAAGTTGAGTCCTTAAGTCCTTAATGATTTTGTTTAATTCCTCCAAGCTTTTTGTCATTTCCTTAATTTTTATTTCATGCTTGGTGACCTTCAATTTCTCATTCCGTTTCTATGCATAATGGAGTGTAATGTCCCCATTTTTAGCACTACACCTTTCAGTGATTGATGGTCTATCCCCGATGAGCTGTCGGCTAGCAGAAGCTCGAATCAGGGTTTCCAAACTTCTTAGAGGATGTTTTCGTCTTTTTGCTTAGTCTGCATTTGGAATTGTTGATTTTGGATTGCGGATTCTTTCTGGGTTTTCAGAGAGCTTCGCGTTGGTGGTTTCAGTTCGGCATTCTGAGCAATTACATGGATTTACTATTTTTAGTAAATTTTATTTTTAGCAGTTGACTTGTTGACTCCTAATCAGTAGGCTTCACTATGGCAGTCTGTTCAGACGGTATGGTTGAATTTGGCTTATGATGCATTTCCATGGTGATATAAGATATTTTATATTATAATGTTATAATTTAACATTATAATTCCTTGTTCTAGCATCATGAATTAATATTGTCTTTAAAAGGGGGACATTGAAGGGTATTTTCACATGGAGGAAATATTTTAATATTTCTAAAGGCCAAATTTTAGCTAGAGGATTTGGACGCCAACTTTGAGGGAGATATTATTTTATTAAAAGATTTATTTTTGCTCTTAAAAAGGGACGCCACTCTTGGAGGGAAAATGAAGTCAAATTCAAATTGGAAAAAGGGCGCACTTTCTAGAAGCATCTAGAGATTCTCTACTAAGTCTATAAAAGAAGGCCTTCTCTCTTCATTTTATCATCTTATGACTTGAGTAATGTTATGCTGCCGAAATGGTATTGGGATTGCTTCGAGGAATGAATGCCTCCTAGCCTTGGCTCGACTTCTTGCTTGAAAGATAGCAACTAGTGGAGAGTTAGTTTGTAGTTGAGTGGATTTTGTAGTGAGATTTTTGCATTGTAGTAGTTATTTTGCATTTGTAGTTCAATTTCTAGCATGTTAATGAAGTTCTGGAGTTGCTGATTTAGTATAGTTGCATGTTGTATTTGCTCATAAGTCAAAAAATAAAAATATATTCGTTCTGGGTATTGGCTAGAACCATTTCTATGCCCTAGGCGCCCATTTGTGCAAATTTTGGTGATTTATAATGAAGAATCTGATTTTATCTTGTTGGTAGAACATTTTTAGAGGCTGTACCATTCTGTTCCGCCTGGCAAGTGTTTAGAAAAAAAAATACTTCAATTTGTCAGCTGTTTCTTTGTCTAGTCTTCATTGTCATCATCCTAGCATTCGTTTGCATCAAGTCTCATGTCATTTTGACAAGTATTGAGTGAGTTGTGAGCATTTTAGTGGATTTTAGGGTTGCTGGTTTTGCATTTAAAAGTGCAGATCTGATTTGATCAGAATCTTAAATCTGGTTTTTGAGAGAAGAAATCAGTTTGGTATTTCCATTAAGCAAGGAGAATTCTATATCTAAATGTTCGTTGAATTGTTCTAACTCTATGCTCTTGGCAGGGGAATTCTCTATCATATTGTAAGCTGATAGTAGTACTGGCAGCAGTTTTTAATCTTGCTTAATTATCTGATTTGTAATGCTTATCTTTACATTCTATAATTGCTTTGTAATATCTTACATCTCCGCCCTATGATAGCTCCTTTCCCATTCCGGGTTAGAAAGCACATTGTGGGTGTCGAGTTACTTTCCGCATTCTAGCTTATTTCCCTTAACCGCATTGTAATTCTTAGCATCTCTGTCATATGGTAGCTCCCATTCCATCTCGGTTTGGAAAGCACATTCTTGACGTCGAGTTATTTCAGCTTATTAGTGATAGGGATCCTTTGACCATATGATCGTCCTTCGCGGGCACATTCTTGGTTAGAGTTTTTGCATAAGCATTTCAGTTCAGATCCTCTGACCAATGCTCACACCTTGCCCACATCGGGATCCTGGTGTACATTCTGGTTATAGTTGCTTCAGCATCGTTTTGGTTTAGACCTAACCTTAATGGGTGCGTTTGTTTGTAAACTTGCAATTGAAAAAACGAAAAAATTTGGCTCGGAATATTTCATGGAGCTCTTCTTCAAGAGCTACTTCTTCTTCTTCATTGCATTCTTGGTCAACTTCTTCTCCTTCATGTTCGCTATTTGTGTCTTCCATGGCCATAAACAGTATTCCATCTTCATCATTGCTTTGGCATTCATCACTCTGTTCTTCTGAAGAGCTGCTTTCTTTCTTTGAATAAAAGCTCTTTTTATGTTTTTGGAACTTCTTCTTTGAGTTATGCTTAGAATTTATCTTTCCCTTTTTCTTTGTGTATACTTCCATTTCATCCTCGCTCGTCTCACTTTCATTTTGAGGACATTTAGAAACATAATTTCCCACTTCTCCACTATTGAAACATTTAAAAGGAAATTTTCCTTTATGCTTCCCATTTCCTTTCTTTAGCTTTCTCGTGAAATAAGCCTCTGCCTCATCACTGCTTGCATTTTCGCTTGATGCATAATGCTTGGTTTTGCCTTTCTTGGATGCTTTGAGGGAAATATCAATTTGTGGTGTTCTCCCTTCAATCCTCATTTCATAAGCAGCAAGAATCCCATGTAGTTCATCTTTTGTCAATGTGTCCAGATTTGTCAATTCTTCTAATGCCAACACCTTGGAATCAAATCTCGTAGATAAGGATCTTAATATCTTATCAACAACAAATGCATCATCAACATCTTCACCAAGTCCTCTCATAATATTCACAATTTCATCAACACGAAGAAAATACAATGCTATGTCTTCATCTTTTTTCATTTTAAGGCTTTCAAACTTCCTCCGATGAGTTTGTATCTTTTCTTTCTTCACTTTGGCATCTCCTTCATAAATATTTTGAAGTTTGACACATTTATTTTGTTGACTTGCAATGGATGACTTTTGTGAATTCGGAATCTGTTAAACTGCAAAGAAGAGCATGCTTGGCTTTGGCAATATTTTCACGTCTTTTCTTTCCGGCTTGATCCGTTGGAGGGGTTGATGGAGGTGTTTAACCATCTACTACAGATTGCCAAACATCAAACCCAAGAGCATTCAAGTAAGCTTCCATTTTAATACTCTAGAATGCATAATTAGTCCTATAAAAAATGGGTGCTTTGACTGTATTCTTATCTGCCATATGTGCTCTTTAAGATCTCCCTTCAAGCGGTTAGGCTCTCTCCAAAGGAACCCGCTCTGATACCAATTGAAGAGCACAAAAATATACTGAGGGGGGGCAGGGGGCGGAGTGGGGGGCGTGAATCAGTATATTAGCAAGTTTTTACCCTCTCAACTTTTATCAACTTTAAACTCTAACACAATCTCAACCATGCAAGAATATCACAATATGAACAAGTTGACACCAAGATTTTACATGGAAATCCTTACGGGAGAAAACCACAGTACAAATAATGTACTTTATGAATCATATAAGCCTTACAATGAATGTAGGCACCAACCTACTTGAATCACAAACTCTCACACTTTAGTAGGCACCAACACACAAGGAGCACCAACACCTATCTCTGATTTAGTAGGCACCAACCTACAAGGAGCACCAACTCCTAAAGTTCACAAGTTCCCTTCTTCAAACTGCTATGAACTCTTCATCAAAATATGCTTTAATCCCTTCAAATCTGATCCAACATGCTTCAATTAGCTGCTCTAATTATGATTCAATAGTCTGCTTCAGATATGCTTATGAATCTGCTTCAACATGCTTTTAAATCTTCTCCAGATGTGCTTATATTTCTGCTTGAATTACAGAGATATTTTTTCATCTTTTATTTACTTCTTCAATAGATAATGATCATATAAATGTTCTTTACAAAAATCTGCCTTACACAGTTATTCTTTTCTCCTCATCAAATTTTCATATTGAATGATCTTCTATATCTTCTTCATGCATAAATCTGCTGGTGTGCACTTGATATATCTTTTTTCTCCACTCTCACACACAACACTCCCTTCATATATGTTGATATAAATCCGAATTACTCTTCATCTTCTCATGTTTAAATCTTCCTGAATTCAAATGATATTACTTTTATCTCACATTCAACACACATCATCCACCTCATCACTTCTCATTACTATTTATACCTTTTAGACTTGCATAGGAGGGTGCGACCCTTTGAATAGAAATGCCACTTCACATCCTTCATGAAGTCAATCAATGCCTCCTTAATATATCGCTGCCCTTGGCTCAATTTGATTAATCATTTCCTTCGCTTCTTTAATTAATTAGCTGCCTTATTATAGCAGTCTTCCTTAATAGAGATTATCGTTCAACAATAATAATTCCTTTTTTTGTTTACACATTCTACGGTAAGTACAGACTTCCAACAAAGAGCCCAATAATGATTCCATATTGGCATAAAATGTTTGAGCAGCTTCAAGTCTGAGTCAATGCCAAGACAAATATCGGATGCACCACATGTATCGTCGTAATAATACTGGAATGTATCGATTAAAATATGACGCGATCATTAAGATGGAAATATTGTTCACAGTATAGCATATGAACTCCCGGCAATATGAACTTGCTATTATTTAAAATATGAACTCCTGGCAATGATTAAGATTGGTGGTCATATTGTTCACGGTATATGCACGATCCTTTACTTGGAATTATCAGCGGTTGCACAGTCAATAGTAGTTGACAATCACCAGCGGCGCTAGGAGACGAGTTATTCAAATATAGGCGATCAATGGGAAATCCAATACTTCATACGGTGTTTGCTACCATATTAATTCCAAACTCATATAATGGTCGGAGCTCCTATTATCAATGATATGCGATGGGATAATTATATGGTGAGTCGTCTAAAAGAGAGTCCCAAAATAAGTCTTTGTCTGTCGAATAGCTCACTTTAATTTGTCAATTTCTCATATGTTCCATTCTCTTCAAGCCTTGAACTTTATTGTCCCTGATTTCTTCTTTCATTAGTGCCTCAAATCATGTGCTCTTTCGTTGTGATCTGTCACATGGACTTATAGCCGATATCAACACCTTGACCTTGTAAGTATAGAATATTTCCCATAGGTCAAATCAGTCAATAGAATCGATCCATAATTATAGAGTTTCTGTCTTTATAGTTCTGGTCTAAACAAAGTATAGAAATCCACTTGACATCGATTTGATCTCTTTTACTTTACTTGACATCAATGTCAAATATGAACCTTCAACTTGACATCTACAATATGTCATCTTCAGTCATGCCCCTGTAATATGTTATCTTCAGTCATGCAACTACTTGACATCAATGACAACATTTCCAACACAACTATGTCTATAATCTTGAATCATTTGTAGATGGTGTGCCTGGCTTGTTGAACCTACCCAACTCTAGCTGATTTGGTTCCTTAAATCTATTTTGTCAGTCTATGTTTTTCACTTACATCATAAAGCAATCTTTTATTATGATCCATGAACCTAGTTAAATTTAGTGAGCTAATTTGTGGCCATGCAATCGGGGTGTAAGGTCTTCTTGAAAGAATGTAATTAGAGAAAGAATCTTGAAATCAAAGCTGCACTAGAGAGTATATTTTGAGTACTGCACTGCTCATAATAAGCTAACCTACAGGAAGCTGAAGATCTCTTAAAGTTAAATTAGATCATTTGTTTTCTCTAGAAAAAATGTAGAGAGAGAATAGAAAAATAGTTATGAGGACTACTATATATAAATATCAAATGCTTCACTTCTCAACAAAATATCTTGGAGGTATTCCATTGCAACTACGATGAATTAATGCAACAACGGAAACCTTTCTAACCATAAAGAGTTGACATGTCACATGATTGATCTCTATGTTTTGACATCTCGTTACCTAAGAACGGTGATATGAGGAGCATGGTAACAAAATTCAAAAGGATTGTTAGGTTCAAGAAGCTGAAGGGTTTGCTAGAATTCGGTATTTCAAAAAAGTTGAGAAAAGTTTGAGGCTACGTAACATCCAATTTTTTTTTATAGTCACATAATTCAAATATGATAATGATATAAATGAAAATATTCCACTGTTCAACAATCATTTTATTTCAAAATTCGATACCATTATACAATATTTAGAGAGCGGTACTTTTTCCCAAGTCTCCATGATCAAGGACATAGGGCCACTATGCTCTAAAATGTTAAGTTTAAAACCTCTTCAAAGTAAAATTTATGTTTAATCTTACTACAATTAGTGCTAACTGTAATGTCCCCTACTTGGAGTATGCCCGAAATTGCCTTAATAGACACTTACACCACATGAAATTGTTTTATGAATAATATTCCATAGTAAATTATATAATAAATATTCAACTTAAGAATAAATGAACTATTAATATTTATGAAATAATGAATAACAACTTAAATTCGAATCCAATATATATAATGCCCATACCTCCCTTGACCCCAAGTCGTAGGACATCCAAGCAAGACAATCCCATCCAACTTAGGGTGGTGTACTTACATTGTGAGAACATCCAATTGGCAGGACCATCCAACCAAGACAGTTCCAACCAAGTGGCAGGAACATCTAACCAAGACAATTCCTATGCCACCCTTCCCTAACATGTTTCCTTGCCAACCTTACACATGATTGCTTAAAAAAAAAGAAATAAATTATAATAATATAAACAAATTCACCATTTCCCTTATTTACCAATTTAGACATAACATATCCCCCTTATTGCATATTCGTCATTATGAAAGTAGCTATACATATATTAATATGCCTATCAAATATTGTTTATATATTAAATGCATATATAATCAAATGCATGCCAATCACTTATTGTATCAATAGTTGCTGCTTTTCTGAATGCAGATTCTATTTCTGATCTCTTCGATTCCCTCTCCATTTGAACAGTTGCTCCCTTTATATCCTCCACGATTGCCCGGGGGGGTGGGGGAGAGAGAGGAAGGGGGGTGAGGTGACGGAAGACATGGTTGTTCACCATTCCCTTCCCTTGGTAAGGGACACGTCCCTCTACAACTGATCGCTGCCTCCAGATTTCTGTTACTAATTAATTAATTATTTATTATTACTTTTTATCGCCGCCCTTGACTAGTTGTTGATCGATTAATTAATCCTATCTAATGGTGGTCATTCTATTACATGCTTGCGATTCAATTAGAGGCTGAGATGGGAGTCTAAAATATAACGGGGCATGACACTAACGGCTTGATCCAATTGTCTGCACTATCATTACAATAGTCAATGTGCCGGTCACTGTTTGCAAAGCATGCAGGCTGCAAACTAGATTTTACATGACAAAGATGAGGGTGGATGTCACAGTCAACGTGCTGATGACTGTCTCAGTCCAATAGGTTTGGTCCTTGCAAACAAGGAAAAAAATCTTGTGTTAGGGTGAACCTTGTTACCATGAGAAGGTATAGTGAATAAGATTCAACGATTTTATTTGTTCAAACTTCAAAGGTAAAATCCAACAATACAAAAATGAACTAGTTTAACACTTCAAATTTTTTATAGCTCAAATATGAAGGGTAGGTCTCCTTTTATTTTGGAAATTTTACTATCCAAAAACAAAAAGCATGTTTCTGCAACATTATAGCAACCCTGTTTTAACCAAAGTCTATGAATGATGCTAGGCAATTTTCTTAAGGGTCGTAAGTGGCAACTGAAGTCTACTGAAATGGTAGTCTTGAAAGCAGAAGATATGCTGAGCAATTTCATTTATATGTTACCCAAGCTACTGTACAATATTCTGACTTGTGTTTGTTTCTAGAAGAAAAGGTAGATGCTTTTGTCCACAAAACTAAGGAGCTTAAGGTTTCAATACTTTAAAACTATTATGGTACCACCAGGGAAAGATCCCAAGAGATTTATGCACAAGCTAATAGGATGAAGAAAAATAGCTACACACTTACATATAGCCTAAGTTTTCCTATCATTCAATTTTCAATATATTTCTTCCAAACTTAAACTTCCTAATTTATGGATTACACTAAACAAGTTCAAAAACAAAGTTTCCACTTGGTTACGCTATACCAGCTATACTAGTAACCTTAAATCTTGCTGGAATAGGTAAAATCAAAATAAATGAATCAAGGGCAGAGTGAGCTAAAGTTGGCAGACAAAAAAAGGACCAAATAGCTATTTGATATTTGTGCTATTGAATGCTATTTATAATCTCATCATTGATGTAGAATCTACATTGTTTGAGCAATTTGTCTCCTTTTTTTTGTTTCTCCAAGTTTTTGGATTTTGCCAATCTTTTTTTCCAAATTTGGGGGATGGCGGGGGGACAGCTATCAAAATAATATATAAAAATTGATGTTTGTAATTTAAAATGAAAGCAAATTAAAAAAAGAGATTTAACCAATTGAAAGAAGATGAAATTTTCTAAACTAAATGCAAGGCGCTGAATTTACAATGACAATTCATTGATCCAATGATACATCTGATATAATGAAATTCATTTCATCCAATTGTGAATACAAAGTGCAAACTACAAAATTACAAACTCAACACTGAGATCCAAAGGTAAATCAAAATGTCGAAACAAGAAATACATGGCTGCATTTTCCATTGAGCAACAATCTCTGTTATAGGTTGTGTTATGGTGGGGGCACTGGTGGGCCCAAACTTAGCATTTAGATTTTTTTTGATCTTTTTTTAAAATTTGAGTCTTTTTGCAGCTGTCAATAAGTGACAGGTTTGAGGGACAGCAAGGTACCCCTTGAGATTTCCCATGGGTGGGGATGACTCCTTTTTCTCTGTAATGTCCCCAACTCAAATCAAGATGATTAGCAGCAGATTGGCTATCCTTTCCTTGGTTTACCCAAGAGGAAGAGGACGTAGAGTATCGTTGGGTAAGAAATGAAGTCCTTAGCTTGTTCTAAATTCTAATTTTAAGTTCGAGTGCATGTCTTTTGATGCAACTTAAGTGAACTTAAGTTTTTTTAAGTTGGGCACATCTTTTTAGGCAACTTAAAGTGATGTCTAGCCATGGGACTTAAATTCCCCTCTTTTTATGTACTTAAGTGACATCTTAGAAACATGTGATAAATTGCCTAAGGGGGGCATCCAGCTTCTAGGAGCTGATAAGAATAGATTTTAGGGTTTTATTGTGAGCCCTTAGATTAAAGAGGTTAAGATGGAGGGTGAAGATTAAATCATATTGTTAGGAGTTGTTATATAACACCCTAAAGGCTCATTTTGAGGCATTATGTGATGAAGTTTTCTGCTTATTGTTGCTGCAACTTGGCTTGAGGTTTGAAACCCTTAAGTATCCCTGATTTCGGTGAGACATACGGGCTCTCCCTAGTCAAAAGAGTGTGTTTTGGTGAAAGAACTTCGGTTTGTGAAGCCTTAGCACATTATTTATTGTGGGTTGCAAGATTTTATCAGGTTTGGAGGCCAAAAATGAGGAGAATATTAGTGTTGGATACTCAAATTTGGGAATATTCACTGCTACAAATCATTCATTCACGAGTTTACGGTGGACGGCTAGGGTTAGAAAATATTCTGACCCAAATCTAGAATATTTTGGTATGAAATCTGCACACTTATTTCATGGGAATGTCTAATATTTAATTCTGGAAATTATTGGGCAGTTATAAGGGTTTAAATTGTCATTTATCTGAGCATTGTAATAATCAGAATTTTCTATCTTTCAGTTGTAAAGCTGATCTGAAATCTGATCAGAAATTCTGAGTTTGTTTGAAACTACTTTAATGCAAATAAATTTCAGATCTATGCCCTAGTTTGTAAAAGTTTTTGTTATTAGATTGGTGCCCTAGTTTTCAGATATTATTGTTTCCTTCTAATATCCTATTTGGGGATATTACATTTTCTGTTTTTTAGTTTTGTTTTTTGTTTGTTTGTTTTGTTTTGTGGTGGGGGGGTCAAGGCAGGGGCAGCAGAGGCATGCGGATGTGGAGGGGACATTTTTTCATGTCCCAAAGTCTCTTGGACAGCCCATAAACCTAGTGGATACATCCCTGGGGTTACACTGCTTTCTTTTTTCAATCTTCAAAAACTGTAGCATTACTTTTGAGAGTGAATGAACATGAGACAAAGTGGATATTGAAAAAAAGCATGGAGATGGGGTCAAAAATCCAAATAGAAAGTTTCAAGGAAAGTAAATGGTTAATTTCTCTGACCTAAATTAGTCTGTTATAAAAGTTGGCAATGTCTTCTTTTGATCTTCTACATTACAGATTAGATGGTTCCTCGGGAAGCATGGCTTTAATTTGGAAAGTTCTATTGCAAATAATTTTTTTTGTTACTTCCTAGAAGCTTATGTTTTAGTCATGATCGAAAACATCAATTTGCAAATTTGTATGGTCTACTCGAGTACACTGAGTGAAACTGTATGTACTAAGCCTAAGTTTGTAAAGCAATATTTGAGAAACTTTGTATCTCCACAATTTCCAAATTCTTCTTAGATAAGAAAAGTTGATAAAATTATTCCTGACCCTCTAACAGTGTCCTTGAATTTCACTATTACAAAGTCCATAGCACATGTAATGTGCAGTAATCAATTGATTGGCTTGATATTTTAGATCTTTGTTGGGAAGATATTGATATGAAGGCTTTAATCTCCTTTCAATTTGTTCCTCTGCCAAAGTCTCCCTCTCTTTCTCTCTCTCCCTAACTGATATGCACGCACATGTGCACCTGCACATGCACATAGGGGCCCCTGATGATGATTACATTCAATTTATGTGCTTTCATCCAAAACAAGCCCAAATAAGTGGGGTATTCGGGTGTAAAATCTTACAAGGCCATTTCAAGTAAGCAGTTCATTTTTCATGTATCTGAGTTCGTTACAGTGTTGGGGTCTTAGGGAATCCATTGATTACATATGAAAAGGTATTTGAGCATGTGCTTCAGCACACCAAAATTTTGTTTGCATGTTGTATTTTTTTGGACATATTTATTGTGCATTATTTTATACTAGAAGAAAGAGAGGAAGAGCAAATTAGGGAAGAAATTGGTCTTAAGTTTTAACTTATGATTGCAGACAGAAATCCTAGGATGGTACTTATCCTGTTTCATATGATCATGTTTGTCTCATAGGAGGAAATACAAGCTGAGAGTGAGAGTGATGAAGATGATCAGCTAGTTTACAATCCTTTGAAATTACCTATGGGATGGGATGGAAAGCCAATTCCGTACTGGCTCTATAAACTTCATGGCCTGGGTCAGGTATGTTTCCAGCATGTGAATACTAGTGATTTAAACTGCATATTCAATTTGGCTCAATAATTCCTTGATTGAATCCTATTGGTGACTGTTTGTTGTCTTGAAAATGTTTAATAGAGAGCTGGCTTCTTTTCCTTCTGCTTGTCAGGAGTTCAAATGTGAAATATGTGGCAACCACAGCTATTGGGGCAGAAGGGCTTATGAAGGACATTTTAAGGAGTGGCGACATCAGCATGGAATGTGTTGCCTTGGGATACCAAATACCAAGAACTTTAATGAGATAACCTCAATTAAGGTTTGTACTATTCAGTATTTAGAATCTCCTGTAAAATTGATTTGGAAGTAACTGTTGCTTTTAGTTTTTTTTTCTCCTTTCCATTTTATACTTATGAGTGATAGGGTATCCATTACTTAAGACAGGTTATTTCATTTACATGACGTGTTCACTACTTAAAGAGCTGTCTTTCTTATAAGTGGCTGATTTCTCTGCTATACATATACAATGTTTCATAGTTTTTTATATTTAATATAGTACAAAACCGATGTTAGATAGAGCATGCTGAATAAATCAAAACATAACTTTCAATGTCCAGCACAAAAAAGACTTTCTCAGGATACTGCCGTGTTCTCTACCCTGGGTTTCATTGTTTTCATCTGCATTATGCACCCCAATGGAAAGCTCATCTGCATCTGGATTTCCCTGCTGCACATAGACAATATTTCACAGTTTTTTGTATGTAATATTGTATCCCAAGAAAGTCATTTGCATTTTGTGCTGGACACTGGCAATTCTGTTTCTATTTAATTATCATTCTCTATCTCACTTCAGTTTTGAAATAGTGCCTTGTCTCTCCACTGGGGTTCATTCTCTTCATCTGCATTATGCACCCCAATGGAAAGCTTTTATTTTGTGGTTCCTGGTTCTTCTATAAAAGCAATCATCTCTATATGCACAGGATCATTTACCGTCAATGAAAGCAGTCAACCAACTAGTCAGAAACCAAAGTTTCTGTGGAAGTTGGAAAATATAGAGCAATAATTTGTTTTGGAGAATTATTATCTTCACATCATTAAATGATTTGCTTTGTTGATTGTTTTCCAATCTAATCTAGATCGTTTGCTCCCTCCTGTTGTCTACAGGAAGCAAAGGTTTTGTGGGAAAGAATACAGGAGAGACAAGGGCTCAACAATTGGCGACCAGACCTAGAGGAAGAATATAAGGATCAAGAGGGGAACATCTACAACAAGAAGACTTACACTAACCTGCAGCGACAAGGGCTGATTTAAATGATTATAATTGGGTTGATAGGAAGGTTTCATAGTTTACTTTATTGACCTTGTTTTTAGAAATGCAAAGCTTTTCATAAGTTTGCAGATAACGTAAATGCCCAAAAGGAAGGGTTATTGGCTATGGGAAGAGCAACTCTGTTGCTGGTATGAGGTGCTAGTATTCATGGCAACAGATATCATGGGCAATGGACATGTTCATCTACAACATATTCGTTCTTTTGGGATCTGTCCTCTGAAAAGGCTAGCATTACTCGAATCTTCCAAGTATGAAATTTGGAATATATCTTTAAGAAGAATTAGTTGAGCCAGGCTTTGATGCAGTTTGCAGGAAATCATCAGTGATTTATTTTTAACAAGTGCACTCTCTGTGCATTCATTTTATCTTACACATTTAATGAGGTGTGAGTGTCAAGTTTCATTGTAGAAATGCTAGAGAAAAAAATTCAATTTTGTGTTGGAATAAGACAGTCCTTAAATTTTTATTTTTCCAAATCCTCAGAGGACAAGGCCTGCATGATTTCTAAATGGCATTGGCTTACTTATAGTCAGAATCAAATATTTGGTCAAATTAGCTAAACCTACAAAAATCACTTTTACACACATTGAATTGGCAACGTAATCTACACGTGTGATATTGTTGCATAGTATAGTTTCTTTTTTTAATTGTCAATCTAGCCATTATGAGAAGAGTTCCTTTGGAGATGTCCAGCAAAGAGACTGGCAAATATATTTTCTGTATGGATGGTGCGATATATGATATCATATAAGTGCCTCAAACATGATCGATTAAATCATAGCAAGACTGGATATTCTTAGCAACATCCTTAAAGTGAGTCTGATAAAGTGCAGCAAGAAGTACAATCCCATGAGTAAGTCTTGTAGCATTTGATGAACTAGTCATCAATAATACATTGATATTTTATACAATTTTGAAATCCAAAGTGGTTGCCACATATCAATCTTTCATTGAGGTCCGCATGATCCAAAGATGACAGATCATTTACAAGATACACTTTTGTAACTTCAAGTATCACACTAGAAAGATTAATGACAAGCATTACACATGGTAGATGAGCCGACAAGATGGAAAACAAGGTAGCTAAAGAGCATGAAAGGCCTAGTAGCCCATTGTTGTGTAGTGCACTTGAATTTTGAAAAGAGTTAAGTACAAGGTATGTTAATTCTCAAAATTTTCTCGATGTACATATTTTTGCAAATTCAATAATATGGATGCTAATGTGTCAAAATTTGGCTTCTTTTTTGTGATTATGTGTTTGGAACAACTGCAGGTTGATATTTGTTCATTTGACTCTCATCTGCACCATTTTTAATATAAAAACATAATTTCAAGTTGAGTTGAGCAGAGGATATTGGGAATGGCTCAAAGGTTAATGCTGCTGTTAGGTAAGAGGACAATGATGACCACCACAAGATGAATGTGGAGGCACTACACACATGTTGAGAGCTATTCAAGTAAGGAATTGTATTAATTTGCCCAATAAAGAGGAGTAATGACAGAAGTTAGTGAGGAATGTAAAGGTGGAGAGAGACCTTAAGTCCAACCAAAATACCCTATGGTAGAACCTGTTTCTAAAGAAAAGGATTATCATTGCCATAAAGAAAGTAGGAGGTGAACCAAAGATTTTTGCATCCACTTTATTTGTAGTCTGAATCTCAAAAAAAGTTTATTTACTAAATTGCAAGATTAGAAAAGTATTTTGTCTAAGTAGACTGAAGACGACAATTAGGGCCAAACTACCCTGCATTAAGTTGGAAGGGTATGCATTCCTATGGTGGTAATGCGTGAGGTTGATAAGTAGAAGGGAAAACGATAAAATGAACAGCTAGGATATGATAGTTTCAAAGCTCTAAAGGAAGTTTTTACTTTTTGATTTTTAAAGTAAAACTTGTTTAGGAAATTGTATACCCCATAGAAAAAGACGAGTCTAAAGGAGGATGTAGATAACTCTATCATGTTGTTCATGTAAAGGATGACATTTAGAATTTCTAGCCATGTAATTGATTTCTAGCTTTATATTCACATGAACTAAATTTGCTTTTTCATTTTATAGAAAAAGCCTACTAGTTGACTT
>VDFB02097278.1:64050-84908 GCA_007258455.2 Sequoia sempervirens
CATTGTTGTGTAGTGCACTTGAATTTTGAAAAGAGTTAAGTACAAGGTATGTTAATTCTCAAAATTTTCTCGATGTACATATTTTTGCAAATTCAATAATATGGATGCTAATGTGTCAAAATTTGGCTTCTTTTTTGTGATTATGTGTTTGGAACAACTGCAGGTTGATATTTGTTCATTTGACTCTCATCTGCACCATTTTTAATATAAAAACATAATTTCAAGTTGAGTTGAGCAGAGGATATTGGGAATGGCTCAAAGGTTAATGCTGCTGTTAGGTAAGAGGACAATGATGGCCACCACAAGATGAATGTGGAGGCACTACACACATGTTGAGAGCTATTCAAGTAAGGAATTGTATTAATTTGCCCAATAAAGAGGAGTAATGACATAAGTTAGTGAGGAATGGAAAGGTGGAGAGAGACCTTAAGTCCAACCAAAATACCCTATGGTAGAACCTGTTTCTGAAGAAAAGGATTATCATTGCCATAGAGAAAGTAGGAGGTGAACCAAAGATTTTTGCATCCACTTTATTTGTAGTCTGAATCTCAAAAAAAGTTTATTTAGTAAATTGCAAGATTAGAAAAGTATTTTGTCTGAGTAGACTAAAGACGACAATTAGGACCAAACTACCCTGCATTAAGTTGGAAGGGTATGCATTCCTATGGTGGTAATGCATGAGGATGGTAAGCAGAAGGGAAAACGATAAAATGAACAACTAGGATATGATAGTTTCAAAGCTCTAAAGGAAGTTTTTACTTTTTTATTTTTAAAGTATAACTTGTTTAGGAAATTGTATACCCCATAGAAAAAGATGAGTCTAAAGGAGGATGTAGATGACTCTATCATGTTGTTCATGTAAAGGATGACATTTAGAATTTCTAGCCATGTAATTGATTTTTGGCTTTATATTCACATGAACTAAATTTGCTTTTGCATTTTATAGAAAAAGCCTACTAGTTAACTTTTGAGTGTGTAAGAGAGGGGGACCAACCACACCAAGGCTCCAAGTCATGGAGAGCTGACAGCGAAGGGCTGACCTAACTTACCTCAAACTAACATATGTATTGGGATGAGAATCAAGAATGAAGAGCACTCCCAAGCGCTTCTGTCACTCTACAAATTCGAAAGTCTATTTGGGGCTAGACGAGTTGATTTCTGGAGTCCAAACTACGCCTCAGACAACTCTTTGTCCGAGAATAGCAACACGGGTCTAGGATGATAGTGTGGTGTGTTGGCGTCCATACAGGTAGAAAACGTAAAATGCAGCAAAAAATACCATAAACATACTAAACTGCCTAGCTAACTACTTTTAACGAAATGAACAAAATAATAAAGTATGAAAAGTAAGTGTGTAAATGATAAAACAGGTAGATGAATACAAGGGTGACAAATATCAACTCACAAAAGTTCTAGTTCACCAGTGAGCTCCACGTGCACATTCACCTACACACAAGCAAGAGGGGAAAAATGTTGGCGCTGTATAGGGGTTTTCCTTAGTCAAAACCCCGCTTTGGTGTTTCCACCTCCACAAATAGCTGGAAAAGCCACATAGAAGAAAACATGATAAAGTAAAGAGGAAAGGAAAGTATTGAACACTACAAAAGATGTTATGCTATTCTATCAAACCACAAAAGGGAAAAGAAGTGTTACCACCTCCACCCAAAGGCTCTCAAGGCCAATGAAGGGAGAATGCAAGCAACGAACTTGGCAAAGTCGCCACAGCTATAGCGGTGATGAAGGGAGGTCTCGCAAGACTCCAAGCTCGCAACTTCTATGGTAGCACAAAACCTACAAAAGTGGAGTTGATGGAGTAACCAACTATTGCAATGCTCAATGGAGTTGTGAAAGTTGCTAGAATTGTGAATAGAATGCTCAAGAGGATGTTGAAGATCAAGAAGTGCTAAAGAGATGAATTGAGTGTGAAATGAATGTCTTTGAAGATCAAAATGGGAGGGAAAGGAGTTGTTTTTGGGTTGGTTGGTCGCACAAAGGCGTTACAATTCGACCCAATGAGGTGTGTAACGTCCCTGCGGGCTCTAGAGGCAAGAATATGTCAGGGACGGCAGCGCGCTGTGTAGATGTTCACACACCGCGCTCGCATCCTTGATGAAAATTCCCCCACCGACACACAAAACACGCGCCAAGTGGATGCATTTTGGATGGGTGATGTGGAATTTTGCCTTAGATTTTGATTTTCTAAGGTGAGGGTATGCGAAAGGGGAATTTACGCAAGGGGTGCAAATTCACTCCTATACAGAGGGTAGAAGAAAAGCAAAGAAATTTGTGTAGTGGATTAGAAAATTCATAGGCCATGTTAGGTTTGTGAAGAAAAAAAGCTAAGTTGTCATGATCCCTTCCTTTAGGGACTAAAACTTTATAATTAATATTTGGGTTAATCAATTAATTAGATAATAATTGAATATAAAATTATAACTAGCAATCACACCTTGTTGTGCAATGGGTATGCAGAGAGATGTGGAAAGTTGACTAAGGGAAATTTTGGTCTATTTTTTGCATACATTTGTGTAGTACATGAGTTTAATTGGTAGGAAATTTAGAAAATGATGTTTGTGCAACAAAGGTCTTAATAGAGAGGTGATAGCTTCAAATCAACTATGCATCCCCTTACAAGAATCCAAGCACAACTAAAAAAGCCTTTGAATCATGAAGATAACCAAAATCCAATACCAATAGGCTCATGTTATGTTTGCAATAGGGAGAGAGGGATAGAGGGATAGAAAGAGGACGAGATAGAGGGGGGAAGAGCAAGAGAGGGGAAAGGAGATAGAGATAGAGATGGAGATGGAGATGGAGAGGGAGATAGAAATAGAGATAGAGATGGAAATGGAGATGGAGGAGGAGAGTCAAATATAAAGAGGGGAGAGAGGGATAGACAAAGATGGAAGAGATAAATATAAAGAGGGGAGAGGGATAGACTGTAATGAACCAGACCAATTTTTTTGTTTCTTCAATTGTAAATACAATGCAACACGCACCTGTTAAGGTTAGTCTCAAACCAAAACGATGCAGAAGTAACTCTAACCAAGAATGTGCCCAAGACGAGCGAGCATGTGGTCAGAGGATCTGATGCAATGTTGAACTGAAAGGAACTCTAACCAAGAAATGCGCCAAGGAGTGGCGAGCATATGGTCAGAGGATCTTATGCATGTTGAGCTGAAAGTAACTCTAACCAAGAAATGTGTCGAGGAGTGGCGAGCATACAGTCAGAGGATCCCTATGAGCTACTTGACTAGAAAGTAACTAACCAAGAAATGCGCCTAGGAGTGGCGAGCATATGGTCAGAGGATCCATGAGTTTTTGCAACTAGAAAGTACAATGACTTAAAAAGATAATAACATTTACTGACAGTACTATTGAACATCCTTACAATAAAGATAATATCCTGCAAGTATACTGCATTAGTGAAACATAACACGCTGCAGTTGTAAAGACTGTCTTTCAAATGCTTAATATAACCTCCAGTACTCAATCCCAGCCCAAATGATAATTTTCCTAAGTCTGATATGATAGACCAGCAACCACAAAATTCACTAGAATGCTCATAAAATGCTCAAACCAACCCCAAATGACTTGAAACTAAATGCAAATGACCCTAGAACTGATGGCGCCCACATCCCAATGATGCAAACCCCACATATAACCCTTAATAATTTTTGGCACAAACTCCAATGCTGCTCCAAATGGTACGACCCTCAAGGAAGGGCAATTTTGCTAGGAAAAATCTAATTCTTCATTAAAAATTCTGCAAATTGGTACAAAGGGTTGCCCCTAGCAAGGAAGTAGATAGAGTCAATACCCAGAACAATATCATTTTTATTTCATGAGATATGAGTGAAAACTACAATCAGCTAAGACAAAACCAACAACCCAAAAACTGATTGAAATGCAATAACACAACTACAATATGCAAGAAACTTGACAACAAGTGCTAGAAACCCAACTACAACTTATCTCTCAACTAGTTGCTATCTTTCAAGCAAGAAGATGAGCCAAGTGCTAGGAGGTATGCTTTCCTCGAAGCTTTGCCTGAAATCAATCCAACAGCATAACAATATGGTAGACAAGAGATGATGAAATGAAGAGCAAAGGCTTGCTTATAAAGACTTGAGAATAATCTTCTAGAGGCTTCAAGAAGGGCGCCCAAATTCAAATTTGACTTCATCACTTTTCCCTCCAAAGATGGTGTCCAATTCTCATAAGGAAAATATTTCACCTTTATTAAAATTAATCTTTTCCTCAAGTAGGCGTCCCCCTTCTCCAACATCTAATTTGTCCTTTAGAAAATATTTAATTATCTCCTGATGAGATAACCACCCATGAAGTGCCCTTTTCAAAACAACTTAAAGTGATAATGCTAGGCCAAGGGGTTAATGAGAAAACATAACATTAAAATATAACATTATTTAAATCAACTTAACTTATCTCTCCAGAAAATGCATCCAAAAGCCAAAATTCAAAATACCAACTGAACTGGCTGAAGAAAGGAACCAATTGCACCAAAGCCAACAGGACCACTGTCAGAAATGGAATTTACTAAAAATAGAAAATTCCTGAAGTTGCTTGGATCACCATGCATGCTATACCACTATGAAGCTCTCTAAAAATCTAGAAATAATCTGCAATCCAATCTCCAAACTTCAAGCAACTACCTCCTCAAAAACGGGAAACCCTAATTTTCACCCTCTAAGTAGCCTACGGGCCTCCGGAATAGGCCAACGGTCAACTGCAAGAGTCACTGCTGAGAAGGGGACATTACATAGAGAAATATGGAAGAGCTAAATATATAGAGAGGGAGAGAATGATAGAGGAATAGATATAAAGAAAGATATATATAGAAAGTGATATAGAGATAGAGGGAGAGCTATAGGGGTAGAGAGATGGAGAAATAATGAGATAGAGTTAGAGGGAGAGATGGAGATAGAGAGGCAAAGAGATAGATATTGAGGTCTAGAGAGAGAGAGATGGTGAAATATAGTGATAGAGAGATATAGATATAAGAAGATATATAGAGATGGGGAGAGGGAGAGAGAAATTGAGAGATAGGTAGACAAAGAGAAGTAGCTATAGACAAATAGAGATGGAGAGGGAGAAAGAAATAGGGCTATAGAGGGAGAGAGAGAAGATATAGATATTTGGGAAGAGAAAGGGAGAGAGGTAGCGATAGAGAGACAATTAATAGAGACGGGGAAAGAGATAGAGGTATAGGGAGGGAGAAACAAGGATTGTGTGTGTGAGAGAGAGTGAGAGATATAGAGATATAGGGATGGAGAAATATGGTGTGTGTGTGTGTGTGTATGCAATGGGAGAGATAGAGAGGGAGAGATATATAAATAAGATATGGAGGGAGGGATAGGAATAGAAAGAGGGAGAGATAAAGAGATAGATATAGTGGGAAAGATAGAGGGGAAGAGAGAGAGAGAGATGCAGGGAGAGGTAAGGATTTAGAGATGGGGGAGATACATAGAAAGGAAGATAGAGATAGAGATGGATATGAAGATGAAGGTGGATCAAATCTTTCACGTATTTTGTATATAAATTTCCTAGTGAACGTGGCTTCTAGGGGGCATTATAATATGTTCCAACAAAGGTATAAATGGAGAAGTGATAGCTTCAAATAAACTATGCATCTACTTACATGGATCCAAACATGACTAAAATAAAAGTTTTGAATCAAGAAGATAATGAAGCTACATTATAAATAGGCTCATGTTATGTTTGTAATAGGGAGAGAGAGAAAAAGAGGGATATATATATAGAGAGAGAGAGAGGAACATTTATTTTTTAAAAAAAATTATCCTTGGAGCCCATTGTGCATTAATTAACAAAACTAGATTGTTGAGCATAGGGATTGATTGCATGATGAAGTGACACTCAATGATCTTTGAGAGGCCAATAAACCCTATTTGTATGTAATCATGTTTTGCTATCTTTTGTCATAAAGAGACCCTTTGAAAAATTATCTCAACTCCACTTTTATATGGTAGGGAGTTGGAGTTATCTTTTCAAGTGAGCCTAGTCTATCTTTTAGACCCATGAATCATTTATGTCTATCTTTTAGAAAAATAGTTGTATTTTGTTGGCATTCAAATTCGCACCTCTGGAATGCGTATTTGAAACGGACAACTATGCACAGTAAAACTGCTCTTCAAATTAGGAGGGGAAGCTCCCTCTTGCTGATGGTGTTGAAAGAAAGTAAACTAAGAACTAAGTTACCTATCTTTTTGATCAGCTAGAGCACAAGGTTTATTAAACACAAACGCCGCAGCTGAGATTTTCTATTTTAAGAACTTCAACTACGACTAACTTAAGCTAAAGACGTTTCTAACTTCTCAAGTAATACACAGAGCAATAGAAACTAGAAATGAACAAGGTTGAATCTCTGACAAAGTGCTTCAACAAACTCTTTCTCAACAAACATCTACACACCTCAATGTAAGCTGAAATTAAGATCATAAAAGCATAACACAAATAACAGAAATCTGAGACGTTATACCAAGGCAAAGGAGGCTCATGATTTTATTTCTCAAACTTCTGGAACAAAATCTACTACTAACATGCCTGGAACAAGAGCTTGCAGCTAAAGAGGCTTGCAATCTTGTTATTACACAATAGGAACAACAATTACAACAACTCCTTGTTGGCTAAAAGAAACTCAACAATTCGCTATCATAAAACAATTGAACAACACTTGAATAACAAATAGAAGGCACAATAGGCTCAGCGTTTTGTTATCACTAACATGGTTAAAGAAAACTAATGAGCAAAGGCTCTTATTTATAGGCAAGCAGACGAATAGGGAACCCTAAAATCTCCTTGCTTTCACAATCTAGGACTTGCTTAGCTGACAAGCTTTATTTCTAAATCTAGAAAAAAGATAACATCTAACACCTAAAAAAGCAAGAAAAAGTAGGAAACGCCAACTATTACATTTATCTTCTTTCTCTTCTTCAAAGAATGGATAAGAATTGCTCCAATAATAGAAAGAAAGCTTCTAGAAGAAAGTTGCTTTAAATCTCTATGACATCCGCTAAAAATCAAGAAATTGTGTCTCTGTTCGGTGCATCTATCCCATCAATAGCAAAGTTGCGTTTTTCTAAGATATCCTCTCCATCTGCAATTGATCTTAGGAAATCTTTGACCTCATTAGATGCCTTTTCAAATTTTGCTGACATCATCGAAATATTACTCATTCTCCTACCAACTGGATTGCTGCTATCACAGCTGCAAACAACACTTTGAAATTGAGCTTGCACTTCATCAAGTATGACGTAGGAACCATCTGCAAGACTGTACCGAGAAGGAATCTCTGTGACAAACTCACTGATGAAAAGAAGAGCTTCAATCAACCTTTATCTGTAGGCAATAAACTCCTCTGATATCCTTTCATAGGTTTTAACTTTGAAAACACGACGCTCTCTCCAAAAAAGGATCTACCTCTTGTGTTCTTTTGAAACTGTTGAACCATAGGTTATATCTAAATCAGCAATGATGATTTCATGCCTTGGTTTTACTTCAGCCACTATTAGTTCAAATCCTTAGATACCTTGACGTAGCTCATGAGTTTTTTCTCTCAACTGAAACATCTGTGCCAAGATCTCCTTTCCTCTGACAATGAAACTCTCGATCCACTCTTGAGTTTCTTTCCCACAAATGACCAGTTGTCTCAACTGATGATTATCAGTTGGTGTCTCTAAAACCTAGGGCAATAGCTGGGTCGCCTGTGAAGAACCATGGACAAGGTTAGAAATATAAAGTCTGAGCTGTTGTATTTCAGCCTTGAGGGCTACCTTGTCTTCTCCATCCTTGAGCACTCTTTCCTGAAGACTTTCAGACACAACTCTGAAGAGATTGACATCTACATGTCTGGTATTTCTACCAAGATTAGCCTTGACCATCATGAAGTCATCCATATTCACCTCATCCCTGTTCTTGTACTCTAGGGGTAATGCAGTCTCCATGACTATCTCGCTATCAGGATTCCTATCAAAGTGAACTTGTTTCTTTGCTTTCTTCTTAGGAGGTTCCTGATAGATGTTATCAAGGTCATCAAAATTCACCTAATATGAAGGTCTTCTTCTTACCCTTCCCAAGGAGTTCTTAAGCCAAGACACGGTAATATCTTTACTAACTTCCTTAGGACGTACAATTGCAATTTCTTCATCATCTTCAATATCAAGGTCGATGTGGATTGGTGAAGACCCTGTCAGTGGTATGGAGTCATGTGCTAAAGGCGCTTCTCCTATCTCTTTCTGAGGTAGAGGCTCTTCTGGAGGAGCTTCTACTTCAACGGTTGTTGGCTCCTGTATGACTATGCCTGAGAAGTCTAACCTTCTTCTTACATTTTTGGTTGACCTACTGCCCTTCACAGCATCTTCAGATTGACTTATGCCTTTCCCTTTCGATTGTGCTCTAGAAGAGGAGGGAAGTGACGGTTGTACTCTTGGAGGCTCTGCTGCTGGTATGGATTTCTTCCTTTTAAGCACTAGGAAGACCTTGCTATGTTTGAGGACTTACCTCGTCCTTTCTTCGACTGAGAGGGATTCCTTATTAGCCCAGTTGACTTGAGGAAGGGGTTGATCTTCGATTCCCTTTCAAGAATACATCGGGAGTAACACATCTTCATCATCATCTAACAATCCTTCAATATTCTCTGAAAAACAATCTTTCATCTGGTGAAGAGTGAGCCTGTTGTAACTACGCCTTCACACCTCAAACTCATCTGTACAATTAGCCCAAAAATCTTCAAGGGCGGATATATGAGCATAGTTTTTCTCAAATCGGCTAGCATAGACACCATGAGGATCAAATGATCGTCTCTCGCTGCAAGGCTTGAGGCCGAGTTTTTCTAACTCATCTCCCATTGTCTTAGCATCTACTACTATCCTGCATGTATAGATTCTTAGTCCCAATGGAAAATTGAGGGCGGGTTTCTTTCTATTCCTCAAGAATGTGTGGACATCGTGTGCCTGCCTTAAGAACTCCATGAAGACAACCTCGTCTGATGGGTACCTTAGTAGCATGAGCAGGGCACCTGAATAGCCATAGACCCTAAGATAGGTGAAATTAGGAAATTGTATGAACCAATATGCCCACTCCGCCATCGCTGCCTTGGAAAACTGAAGAGATACAGACGTGCAATTCACTGTCTAGGTCCCACACTGTGTACATCAGAAAAGCCTCGTTCACTCTCTTGTAGTGATGCAGTGACTTCGTGAATTCCAACTGGGGATAGTAGTTGTAGATATGTTGTATGCTCAATGATCCCTTGGTGTTCAACCCTCTGAATTGACCTTGATAGGCCACCAGGTAGACTAGGTAAGAAACCATATGGAACTCATGAAACTGGAAGTATTCTATTATCTGCTGATGTAGGTTGTCACTGATCAAGGTGGGCCAATCATAGAACTCAGTCTTCTTCATGATGTGGGGTATGGCGTAAAACATCCAAGGCAGAAACTTGGTAGCGTCTTTTGATCCAGTTACCATGTTGAGCAAGGTGATTATGATAGCAATCTCATCTCTGAACTCTCCTCGCCCAAAATTCTTAGGAAAAGTCTTATGCTTCTCCTTCATCTACCTTTGTGCAATCTTCTTACTGTACTTGTCCTTGTGCATTTCTCATATCCTCTCACATTCACCCTTTGAAATAGTGACACTTTCAGGCCAAGGGGGAATGGAAAAACACTTCTCGATCATATCAGGCTTCAAACTGCAAATCAATCTGCCATCAACTGATTGAATCTCCCTTGTAGCCGGGTTGCAATGCTTGATGCAAGCAATTACGAACTTGAGACCTTGAACTGATATAGGAATAGACTTTGCTGCGAGGAGTCCAGAGTGTCCCAGGTTTCTGATTGAAGTGTTGCTTGTGCTCTCCAAAGCATGTAGATCAAACATCGGCTTGATGTGATGCAAGTTCGTCTTAGCTGTTTTGATGTAATCATGATAGAGAGTTGATTCAGTCTTGAAAACATTGGGAGTGTACTCCATTTCGGAAACCTTGAAAAATGACTGTAAACTCACCTAGGTCCAAACAAGTTTTGAGCAACTTACTATTTTTAGAATGCTGATTTTTCGGACTCAAACGGACAAATTTTTGAAAAAAAAATTGAGATATGGGTTTTGCTCAGAATTTTGTTGCAAGACAACCCAGATCATCTGTTTTTGAAAATTTTGAATTTAGAATAAAAAGCAACAAACCCTAATTTCTTCAATTTTTCACCAAAAAAACTGGTACTTGGGTTTTGTTCAGAATACACTTAGAAATGGACCCAGTTGATTAGATTTGGAAAACACTGATGGATGATCGAAAAAACAGCCAACCCTAAAATTTGAAGTTTGCTTGAAAAAATGTTGTGATATTGGTTTTCTTCAGAAGACTAATTTGAGGACCTAGATGATTAAAAATTGAATGCACTGAAGATTTCACTGACATGCAAATAAAAAGCAGCTGCTGCAACTTGATGAAGTTTTTGAAAATTTCTTTAGAAGAATGAGATGATAAGACCCAGATGGCTAAAAATATGAAAATCTTGGCATTCTTTTTGAAAATTTTGATCTTTTGGATGAAAAAGCTTGAAAAAGCAAGGCCTTATGCTTGCTGGTCTAAAAAAATTGATGAATAACCCACTAACTCATTTGACTGCAAAATCCGATGAAAATGTCCAACGAAATATGTATAATTTGATGTATCGTCGGGTTCTTGTAAAATTTGATGTGTAATTTTCATTTTTTTGAAAGTTTATCCTCGACATTCGTCGAAATTTCGACGAACCTGAGTTTTTTTGAAATTTTGACTATTAGTTTCATCAAAATTTCGACAAACATGAAAAATAGAAAAAAAATAAAATTGTGGCCGACATAAAAGAAAGAAAAATTAGGTTAAGTTTGATTTATTGTGACAGGTGTTTTGCTCCTTGAAGACAATTTGTGGAGAACTAAGGATGATTTTTTCGAAATTAGAAAAAATTCAAAAGAAAAAGATATCCACCCGAGTTGAGGGTAAATTAAAATTGTCTTTTTTCACGAGAGTGATGGAGTTGTGAAATTGATTTGTAGTTCGGGTTTAGAAATCATATTTTAAAAAGCAACATCTCATCATATTTCATTTTAGAGGTTTAGGGTTTTGAAATTTGTAACCATATTTTGTTGTGTGGAATCACCATAAGATCACAACCAAAGTGAGTCTTGTGAAACGTAATTATGTGATCCATAACTCTATTGGTCATGTGGCACGGTTGTGCTATAACAAATACAAGATGCATTCATGTGTGACCCAAGTTTAATGTGGCTATGTTGTGATAGAAATGGAGGCACTCATATAATGTAGTTAATTCAGGTTGTATAATGTAGGTGTCAATCATCATTGGGTGCATTCAGGTTGTCTCAAGTTTAACAGTTAGGATGTAATTATAGCATGATCGAATAGTGATTACCTTTGCTACAATAAAGAGCCTATAACTCTGGTTGATATGCAAAATGGTTGTGTTATATCAATTATGTAGTGCATTCAAGCACAACCCATGTTTAATGGGCTATTCTAGAGAGTGATCAAGATTTTTTAAACCTTATGAATGTTACTTAAAAGTGTATAGCTTAAACTACAAACCAAGTTTGTTACATACTTGAATGCAATCTTGGGTTACCTGCAAACTATAATAATGTGATCTCCTAATAACCATTATGGAAAGTATTAAAGCAAGACCCATGCTATATAGGATACATTTCTTTGATCAGGTTTACATACCTTAATGATCAAACACAAGCTTCCCACACACTCTAGGATACAATCCAAGATCATACCACAACTTTGTCAAGACAACTAATTTTCTAACCCAAGATTTAAGGTTGTTTTCTAATACCAACAGAAGCATTGGTAAGAGCATGATTAAGGTACAAACCTTAGGCCTCCGTAAAAACATAAACAATAACTACCAGATTTGTGAGGTTGCAATACTAGAAAGATTAAGACATTGTAGCTAATAACAAAATCTTGCAATCTAAATATTGTAGCCAATAACAAACACACTATGTAGCTTAGTGACATTTGTAAATACAATCTACAGTAAGAAGAATGACAGTCACTTGAGATGTGTCAGTCAAAAAGAGGCTGAGCAGTGACAATATAATAAAGTTCAAACCTTGCATAGTAAAGTGAAAATTTTAATAGTGAGTTTTCTTACCCCCTTGCTGACCTTAAGGGTTTTTTAAATGCTTTTAGTAGTGCTAGACAAGGCAAATGCAATCAGGGAATGACTGTCCAAATGAAGTAACAGTAGTAACTACAGGTTCAATGTTTCTTCTTAGCCATTAATGTATAATGGAGGTAGTGGAATGCACGTTTGAGCAGTGTTTTGAGACTCATCAAAGATGGGATAATAGTGAATAATACCTTGTGGACTGTGAAGTAGTGTCAATAAGGTTGAAGGATCTTAAGATCTATAATACCATGAAACAATGAGTCTCATGTAGTAAGTAGGCAGTCTATAAGGCATAGTTTGATTTTATAGAAGGATTCTAATAAAAGGGATCTTCAAGTGATAGTGAGTGAGTTGTTTGAGATTGCAGCTGAGGGTGCAATACCCAGTCTTAAAGGTAGTTAGCAAAGCAGTAAATGTGCAAGAAAATCAAATCGTACACAACAAACAATTCACAATGTTATCTTGCATAATACCTTGAGTTTGAAGACAAAAATATCATTGTATCTTGATGAAAGTGGTGACCTTAATAGTCAATCACTGACAACCATAATTTTAAAACATGCTATTGTGCTTATGGAGGCAACATTTTAAGCAAGGCAGTAAGTGGTGGTTTGGAACAATGGCAGGTATGAAAGACTTGTTTTATATGCATACTATGCAGTCTAGCTTAAGACACCATTCTTAAAAGAGATTAAAGGTGGATTATGGAACTCAAGGGTTACCATGAAAAGGATTAAAGCAAAGACTGAGATTTATTTAAAAGCCACAGTCATGAAGATATTAAAGATGCACATGCAAAACCCTAGTAGCTGGAGTAATGAATATAGTGCCAAAGATGATAGTGTGTTGGGGCAGACTTAGGAGATCTCCACATTATCTAATTACAGGGAAATACATTATTTATTTATTTTTTTAATTCAAAGAAATCATTCTAAACCCTATATGGGATACATTGATACTTCAAAAGCCTCTGAAGGAATTTGAGATTATGCAAATATATGTCGAGTAAATACCTATATTACAAATAGTAGCGAAACAATGTAAGATTTGTTGAGCAAAGCAGGAATGAGATAAGCAATAATGAATCTTATGCCTCCTTTCACGCACATCTCCTCACCGTTCTCTGTCATTCTTTACGGAAACACTTCTCCATTTTGGTGGTCTATGCTTGAAAATAATGTTTTGATGAAGGTTTTAGAGTATGTTTATTAAAATGAAAACTCCATTCTGGTGGGCTACGCTTGAAAATAAGATTTTGACAAAAGTTTTAGGGTATGTTTATTAAAGTTTTAAAGTATTTTGGCAAGTTATATTCTTGATTCCTTAAATGATTTATTCAAATGGATTGTGACTAAATAAATGACTAACTATTTAGTCATTTTTATTTGTGTGACTAAATAATTTTTAATCAACGACCAAACTAGTAATTTATTTACTCATTTATAGCTGTGTTGTAAAAAATGAGCAGAATTTTGTCATTTTTAGTTGTTGTGACTAAAATTTTTAGTCACATAATCATTTATTTGCCAAATTCTACTAGTTTGTGCTTCCTTGTGCGATTAGGGCTCTCTCAATGTTGAGGGCTCTAGGGATAAGCTTGTCATAAGAAGTGACACATTACATCTTTAACTAAAAGGATAAATCAGTATTGACATTAGCAATGATGATTACGATTTATTGCTCCTTAGTAATGGGTCACTTGCTCTTACTAGCTTGCTACCTCCATCGTTGTAGGAAGTTTTTGATCAAATTCAATATTCTAATTTTAGGAGTCTTAACGATTGGAAATCATAGTAAAATTAGAATTTAATAAGTTTTGGAAGTAACATTTTAAAGTATTTTTTTGGGTCATTAACTTTAGACTATCTTCTCTTTTGCAGGGGTAGTTGCATGCCAAATTTTTTTGGTGTAAAATATCAGAATTATTAGATTTTTTTACCTATCTATGAATAAAAATTATTGGAGTGTGAATTTGATATTTTTTGAAGATCTAAATAGTCAAGCTTGATAAAGAAAAATCATGTCAGATAATATTAGTCTAGAACAAAATGAAGAGACACTTGATAGATTGTGGGTTAGATTGAAAAGAAAGGGTGATGGAAAATGTTATTGTCCTTGCAATAATTGCAAGGGCTTAAAGACGAGACGACTTTTAATCACAACAGCTGAGAAACATTATAGGTAGCATGGTCACGTTGAAGGGGGCATGATTATCGTACATTGGTAAATTGTTCATTATATGTGTTTATATTGATTGAATTTGTAAATGTTTATATCGTTTTAACATATATATATATATATAATCACTTGATCATGATCATGGTTTATGTGTCTATCATTATTATAAAGGTGGGGCGCCCTAGGGAAGATGATATGGATTATCACGGCCCGAAGAATGTAGTTTTGCAAGCAGACAAACATGGAGCTGTGAATATCGAAGTTGAAGTTAATGATCCTATAGAAAAAGATGATCATGCGCCAGAAAACACAGTTGAAGATGATGGTACAAATACATTGATCCATGACACATTAAGTGGTAGAGCTAATCATGATGATCGAGATGACATTGATGATGTTCATGATTTACCTGTACTTGAGAAAGCATACGAGCCCCTTTATGAAGGCTCCCAAACAACTCTTCTTTCTGTTGTATTGTTGTTGTTGAACTTGAAGGTTATGAATGGTTTATCAAACATAGCAATCTCACGGATGTTAAGGTATGTCATATATGTCATCTTTTTTCATCTATTTTAATTGTTAATTCATTACTAGTAAATAAATGATGAAATGTGTACCATTAATATTCTTTATATTAACAAATTATTTTTTGTTGTAGATTGATTGGTGAATATTTGTTACCACCATCAAATATTTTACCGCCCTCATACCGAGATTTATCTGGCATTATGAAAGATATCAGAATGGAGTATCAAGCAATAGATGCATGTCCCAATGATCATATTATATATCATAAATAACTGGAATTTGCAACAGAATACTTGGAATGTCATATCAGTAGATATCGAACAGATCAACTAACAAAAAATGTCTCGCAAGGTTCTTCGTTATATTCTCATTCTTCCACGTATGCAACGATTATTTAGGTGCGAAAGTTTAGCGCAATTTATGGATTACCATGCACGGAATAGAAGCGGAGATGAAATTCTTCGAATGTCTGCGGATGGTTCTACATTTAGGGACATAGAGGAAAAATGGTCACACTTTAAAAAAGAACCTCGTAATCTTAGGCTTTCATTGGGAGCGGACGATGTCAATCCATTTGGAGAGTTGAGATCTATTTACTCGGTGTGGCATGTTTTTGTTATCAACAATAACATTCCTCCATAGATATTAATAAAGAGGGAGTACATAATATTGTCAATGATTGTTCCAGGTATTTGTTTGCATCAATTTTCTTTAATGTAGTAACATTTCATTTGTCTTATTTGTTGCATAATGACTTATATTTTTTTCATTCAATAGTCATGTATATTAATTTATATATATTGCAGTAAAATGGTTATAATAATTATGTAATGTTTATGTTCATTCAACTAGGTAAGTACCAAGTTAAAGATATAAATGTATATATCCAGTCTCTTATCGACGAGTTACTAAAGTTATGGAATGGCATCACTATGTATGACATCTCTAGATTAATAGGACAAAGACAATTTCAATTTCATGCAATGCATGTAAGGACAATTTATGATGCCCCAGGGCTAACACATTTTTGTGGTATGTTATAACATTTGATTGCACTTTAATAATATTTAATTTGATGAAGTAGATATCATGCATGTTTTTAAAATAATCTATTCATTATATATAATTATAAAAATTGACATATTTAATCCAATTATATATGATTTTGCAGGTCTTCAAACAAAGGGAAAATTTGCATATTCAATTTGTGGTCCAAAGATGAAATCTCGTCATTCAATAAGTTTAGGAAAGCAGGTGTTTGATGAGTATAGACACTTCCTCCATAGAAATCATAAGTATCAAACTACTGAAAAACATCTTTTCAATGGGAAAGTAGAGACTACATCAAAACCACGAAGAATAACACCTCGCCTATGGAAGTTGGAATATAATAGAATTGATCGTCAAGATTATACATCAAATCAAATTGTTTATCTATCATATATGATATGTTTTGATTTTATATTTTTATATTGCGTTATGTTTACTCATATTGTAATTGACAATGATTGTCGTTAATTTGTTTAACTTATATGCTTCATGAAGGTCGTCATGGCATTAATGGTCAGCTTCCACAGGGACTAAAAAGTCATCTCAGACAATTTTGTAGGTTCCCCTACTATGAACAGCTACAAATTGTGCATTTATTTGATACAATGCATATCGGAAATAATATAACAGAAATGTTATAGAAAATATTAGATGGAAGGCATGACAAATAAAAAATTGTCAAAATTTGTAGTGACATTCAAGAAGCCAATCATGTAATGAAAAATGTCATTTAATTAAATAGCGATTGAGACCAAATTAATATAAGTTTCCTTCATTGGTTATTAACAAAGCAGCAAAGAAATGTTATAAAAGAAATCATACAAAAAATTTGATTTCCCACAGGATTTGTTGTGAACATAAACAATATAATAACAAAAAAAGGTGAATTTGGGTCAGGGATGAAAGCACATGATTGAGATACTTTCATTAAGGTAATTATTCTGGTATATTATATACACTTGTATAATGCATATACTTTTCAGTGTATTGTGTTTACTACTTTTGGAAAAATAATGAAAAGATCATTTTATAATTGTTGCAGTACGTTCTACCTCTATCTCTCTCAGACAACTTTGACAACAATGTCAAAGAAGTTATATATGATCTTGGAAAATACATGAGGTAAGTAGCGGTATTTGTTCAATTTCTTGTATACATCTTATAATTGCCATTTGTTTTATTTGTTATGTAATATAATGTATATTTTTGTTAAATCTCGTTAATATATTTGTGTTTTGAATCACTTGTAGATGGTTGTTATCTTAAAAAATCCATAAAGTAGATATAAATTATTGGAAAAGAAAAATTCCTTGTCTAATGTGTGAAATGCAAAAGTGTCTACCTTTGACATTTTTCAATGCACAAGAACACTACCTCATACACCAAGTTGAGGAGATTGAATTGTGTGGACCTGTACACACAAGGTCAATGTGGATGGTTGAGAGACACTTAAAATTTTTGAAGGCTTTGGTTAGATAAAGAGCACATCCTGAAGGTTCTATGGTATACCAGACTATGGTGTACATTAGTGAATATTTTCCTAAGTTTGTAGCAAAGATCCATGTAGATTGCATTTGGGATCCCAACTCCATTAACAAATTCGAAGGGGAGTACCTGATGGGGAAAGTGAGATTGAAAAAAGTGAGAGGTAATTATAAGATGGTCATGGAGATTAATTGGAATACATTTTACATATATTTTTTATGTATATTGTACTTATTTAATTTTTAATGTTCAATATACATCAATTATAAATTAAGGTCGTATACTGTGGTATTTAACTAATTATACGTTGTTTGTGAATTTCATTTTTTTAATACAGTTGGTTAAGAGTGGGATGCACTACATTTGTACATCACAAACAATCTTGTTTGGATGACGGTATGGATTGAACGATGTCAATAATCTGGTCGCGCATTAACATGGGAAGGTGTGGTTTCATTGGTTAAAGAAGCTCATCATAATAGAGATTCCAATGTTACACAAAGGGAAATTGATTTAGCATATGGTTTAAGAGATAAATAGGTACGTATAAATATATTAATCATCCATATTATTTAATTATTTTCAATTATATTGATATATATGTTGAGATTGTTTTTTTTGCATACATTCAGCCAAGAATAAATATGTTTATCAACTGACGATATTGCAATAATTTTTACATGTTTGACATATTGCAAATGAAACACCACAAGGCTATGTGGTTCAATAGCCATAAATTTCGAATCAAAATGTTGGATGACATGAAGAAAACTTGTGATTCTGGTATAACTACAGTCTTTCAGGTGACTAATGTTTCATCTAGAAGGAACATACATCTAGAAGTCTCAGAAAATCGATACTATGGGATTTTGAATGATATACTTGAATGTGACTTTAAGTCCTTCAGATTAATTTTGTTCATCGTTCTATGGTATAGGCTACGATTGAATGAAAATGATCCTGAGAGAACTGTTATTAAACATGATAATGGATTTACTATGGTTAATACAAGGTTGATCGAGCGAGATGGAAATGAGCCCTATGTTCTTCCAAGCCAATGTGAGCAGGTATTTTACTTAGAGGTTCCAGGAAAACCAGGTTGGTCATTTGTTGTTAGACATGATCCAAGAGGAGGGTCGGTAAAGTATAATGTGGTGGAAGAAGAAGATACCGAAGAACTAGAAGATGATGTAGATGATGATCAGGATCAACAGTTAGTTGATGATGTCCCTGACGAAGATGTCGAAGAGGAGGAACTAGATCATGATGATGTAGGAGTTGACGTTCAAAGGATGATATTCAGGTGGGATGATGACATTATAGAACCGGGATATCAATGACGCATGATGATGATATGACCAATCCCTACAATGTCGACCCGGATCTGATGATACGTGACAAAAGTTGGATGAAGAAGAAGATCAATGACATTGAAATGTATAAGTTATGTGATTATATTATCTATTCGATATTAATTTCTTGATAGAATTATATTTGACTTATGTGGTTACATAATTAATTCATGATGTTTTAAATTTTTATGCCATTACATAATTAATTTAATGATGTACTTTTTAATGTTTGAAAGGTCAAAAAATTAAAACATTTCAATAGTGATGTTAATAACCTTGAAATTAGTGTGTTTTATGTTTCATGTGATCATAAAAGATTAAAAAATCAGTTGTAGAGGTGGTTGTTTAGTGGTTGACATGTAAAGTCTTTTAAAAGGAATAAAGTGATCATTGTAATGGTTGTTGATGGTTGAGGATTTTAAAATACAAGCCTTGACATTCAAAAATCTATGTTTTTTTTCAAATTTTTGTATTTTTCCGTTTACGCAAAGACTGCACTCTGGCCACATGCAACCATATTTTGATGTGAAATAAATTTCAAGTCATGAAGATATGTGTTAGTTTTTATTTGAATCTTATTTGAGGGCTTAAGGCGCTGATTTGAGTTAGAAAGCTTCATTTCTTTGCATACAACCCTAAGGCAATTCCTGTTTTTGAGGGTTTTGTAGTCCAAACGTGATATAAAGGGGCTCTTACACTTTTTGTGATTATTGTAGCTTGTGTAAGAGGCCCCATGGATACTGTTGTAATTTTAGGATGCATTAATAGGGCGTAGGATGACAAATAAAGAACGTATAGTTGTTGTCCTCAAGAGTTTTGTGAAGAAAAGAATGTGAAATGAGAGGTACTTTCTGGCCCGATGCTTGTTTGCTCCTTCATTTCGTATAAGAAGGATTTCAAGGCCAAAAGTATGGGTTAGCAAGTTAGATATTTTTTGGTCGAGTCTAGGTAGAGTTGCAGAGCAAATTGTAAAGTTTGATGGTTTTAGAGAGAAATACAATTTAGGTTCCGAGTTATTTTGTAATCGGTTTTGAATTCATGGGGATTTAATGTTGTATAACAGTACTAGCATTTGAGTTGAAATGTAAATTCAAATTCATGTCTCTCCATTGTACATGCATATCTAAATTTTGAATAAGATGACTAAGGGTTGTTTCATTCATCTCACTATTGTGGTGTGTATAATCCTTATTTTAACTTTAATTCAAGGAATTAATTAAAATGTTTGAATAGGATTGTAGGTGGATATGTTTTGTATAAGGATTTGATAAGTAGTATAGGGTTAGAATACATATTGATGAAATTGTAGAACAATGTTCTCAAGGATCTTATATGTTATGTGTTAAATCTGTCATAAATCCTTAGATGTTTATGAATTTGACTCCCTCAATGGATATATGGCACTGATGTAATTTGAACTAATTTGTATGGTTCAGTATTTTGTTTTTCTTTACCTAGCGCTTGCTACAAATTGCAAATCAATGACTATTTTACACTATGGAATGTGTTGTAGTTATCTCATGCTCCAAATAGTTGATATTACTGATGAACAACCAATTCTATTTAGTATTATGCTATTATGTTGAGCTATAAAATGAGATTATATGTTGTTGTTAAAGTTGTTTACGATAATGGTGCAGAGGTTGTAAACACATTAAGGGATCACCCCCTGGGTCTTGTAAAGCCCAAAGTGTAGGAGGTTTTTAAAATCCTCTTCAGTTGGTCTAGGTCCTTCTAGCTGCCCTTGATTGGAATTGAAAATTCCATAGGTAAATTAGAAGACCAACCTGGTTACAGTAAAAACAACCAACAAGTAGAGGGGGGAGAGATAGAGGGATTCAATAGAGAGAGAGAGGGAGTCGGAGAGAGAGATAGAGGGTAGAGGGGAGAAAGATAAGAGTGAGTGAGAGAGATACTTGAGAGAGGGAGAGGGGGTAGGAGGGTGAGACTTGAGAGAGAGAGGGAGGGAGAGGGAGAGAGATAGAGGGTAGAAGGTTAAGTGTAGAGGGTACAGGGTTTAAGGGTTAATGGTTTAGGGTTT
>VDFB02097278.1:91774-121123 GCA_007258455.2 Sequoia sempervirens
GACATAGATAGTGGAAGATATAGAGATATAGAGAGCGACAGAGAGAGATATATCAATCACCCTCCCTATATCTCTATCTATTCATCCTTATCTCTTTATCTCTCTACCCCTCTCTATCTCTTTGTCTCCCTTTCTATTTATATGTTTGTCATTATCTCCCTCTCTCTATATTTCTTTCCCCCTATAGTTATCTTTGTCTCCCTAAGTGTGCAATGGGTACATTGAAGAGGTCTTAAAGGAGAATTATCATATCTTTAATCAAATGGCATGCTACCTTGAGCATAACTCCCTAAGGACACATGCCATCCTTGGATTGTTGACATGAAACAACCAATCAAAATTTAGTTTCTCTCTCTCATATTAATATATATTACTATTATATTAAATATATATTATATTAATTATATTTTGTATTATATAAAAATATACTTATTATTAATTATTAATTATAATAATTTTATAATGATTTAATAATTTTGTTAAAGAATATAATATATAATTATAATAAGTTGAATAATTATATTATTTATTATGTAAAATATAGCTAATATATACTTAACTATATTGTAGAATATTAAAACCTAGCTAAATGGCGCCAATATTTTCAACTTAATTAACATACTGTAGAACCTAACGAAACCAGGTTGTAGCTCATCAAATTGGAGAAGTGAAAGGTCAATACCAGCACCGAGGAAGAGTTTGGAGTAGTGAAAAAAAGGTAAATGCCAACGCCGAGGAAGAGTTTGGAGTAGTGAAAACAAGGTCAATGTCAGTGTCGAGGAAGAGTTTAGAGTAGTGAAAACAAGGTCAATGCCAATGCAGAGAAAGAGTTTGGAGTAGTGAAAACAAGGTCAATTCCAGTGTCGAGGAAGAGTTTAGAGTTAAAACAAGGTCAATACCAGTGCCGACGAAGAGTTTGGAGGAGTGAAAACAAGGTCAATATCAGCACCGAGGAAGCATTTGGAGGAGTGAAAACAAGGTCAATACCAGTGTCGAGGACAAGGTTGAGGGCACTCAAGGAAAATTGATGACCAAGGGGAAATGAGTACTGTAAGTTTGGCACCCCCATTCTCTTTAACCTTCAATTTTCATGCCTAGTTTCCAAAGATCTTCTCATACATTAGCACCCCCATTCTCATAAAATGGTATAAGATAAGACATAAAAAATTAAATAGCTTAGTCTTTCACATTTTTATCGACCAACCTCAGGTCTTGGAAAAACTCCCATAATCTACCCACATCTTGGTTGAGGTCTAGGATTTCATCACACATAGCCTTCATCACTTGAGTCTGAAGCAATTGTAGACTTATCCCAAGTATATGCTAGGTTAAGGTAGATCTAATGAATGGAAATAGAGGCATACAATTCTTCTTTAATACCTCCACCACAAACATATGCAAGGTGATTGTTTTTACGGTAAGCAGGTTGATCTTCTAATCTACCTATGGAATTTACAATTCCAATAAAGGGCAGCTCGAACAACCTAGGCCAACTGATGAGGATTTGAAAGACCTCCTACACTTCGGGCTCTGCAAGACCCGGGAGGGTGATCCCTTAATGCGTTTACAACCTCTGCATCATCATCATAAACAACATTAACAACAACAGATAATCTCATTTAATAGCTCAACATAATAGGATAATACCGAATAGAATTGGATGTTTATCAATAATATCAACTATTTGGAGCATGAGATAACTACAACACATTTCACAGTATAAGATAGTCATTGATTTCCAATCTGTAGCAAGTTCTAGGTAAAGGAAAACAAATATTGAACCATACGAATAAGTACAACTTAGATCAATGCCACATATCCATTGGAGGAGTCAAATTTATAAGCATCTAAGGGTTTATGACATATTTAACACATAACATATAAGATCCTTGATAACATTGCTTTAAAATCTCATCAATATGTATTCTAACCCAATACTACTTATCAAATCTTTATACATAACATATCCACCTATAATCTCATTCAAGCATTTTAATTAATTCCTTGAATTAAAGCTAAAACACGAATCATACACACCACAACAATGAGATGAACAAAACAACCCTTGATCATTTTATTCAAAATTCAGATATGCTTGTACAATAGAGAGACATGAGTTTGAATTAATCATATCAATTCAAATGTCAGTACTGTCATAAAACATCAAATCCCCATGAATTCAAAACCTACTACAGAATGACTCAAAACCTAAATTGCATTTTCCCTAAAACCATTAGACTTTACAATTTTCTCTACAACTTCATTTAGACTCGACCAAAAATATCTAACTTGCTAACCTGTACTTCTGGCCTTGCAAACCTTCTTATAGAAAAAGAAGGAGCAAACAAGCATCGGGCCAGAAAGCACACGTGTCACTAGCCAATTGGACCGCCTTGTGATATTCCAAAAATTTGTTACAACATCAATCTCCCCAAAGAATCTTCTTGTTCATTGTGCCCACTGAGAATGGTTGATGTAGCAACAAAAAACTTCAATAATTTCGTACCTAGAGTGTCACCAGAAAACAAAACTAGAATATGTTGTAACTGGAATAGCTGATTTGTCAACCGTTAGCAACCTACTCCTTTTCACTCTTCCTCAGTTAAATATACATTTACCCATTTCTAGTACTCTTCATCAGTTGGCCAATCAAAATTGATCACCTGATTCACCTTGACACTATAAGGTTTGTACTTAACTTCCACCTAATTAGCTTCTCTTTCAAAGGACTCCAAGAATGAGCTGGTGCTAATGATTTTTTCCATACAGCTCACCAACAAATCATAATCTGAGTCACCCTATTTTTGAGGGTTTTGTAGTTGAAACATGATATAAAGGGGCTCTTACACTTTTGTGATTACTATAGCTTATGTAAGAGGCCCCATGGATACTGTTGTAATTGTAGGATGCATGAATAGGGCGTAGGATGAGAAATAAAGAAGGTATAGTTGTTGTCCTCAATAGTTTTGTGAAGAAAAGCATGTGAAATGAGAGGTTCAAGCCTAGGTTTCAACAAAACATGTATGGGAGATCTGATTTTATGAATTTTTATCCATGTGCAGACCTAATGGGTTGTTTTTGTACACTGCATATAAATGATATACATACACACACACACACACATATATATGTATGTATGTATATGTATTTTTAAATGTAAATGTAAATGCAATTGTTGGATGCTCTCCTAGAACAATAAAAGCAACATATCATCAAAGAAATCTATATCTATGTATATAAATGTGTTTCTAAATGCAAGTGTAAATGCAAAGAGCATATGGTTTTGTAGTTTTCTAGATACAACATATCCATAAATTAATGTAATTGAAATTCTAAAGTCTTCAACACATATAATATTAAATCGATCAAACTATTAAAATACATGAGAAATAAATGAAAACAATAAATGCATATGTATGTGTATTTGTAAATGTAAGTGTAAAATAAATAAGAATAATGAAAATTATAAAAGAATACAAGGAAAGGTCTCCTGCCTTCTTGGTAGTGATAACCTCCTCCACACACAACCCTTAAAAATTATGAATAGAGGAATATAATCTTTGAAGAACTCAAAGTTGATTCTCTCCTACCTGATGCAATTAGTCATTTTATCCTTACAAACATTTCTAGTGATTACTAGAGGCACATAGACCAATTCTTCATAATAGAAGAATTTGATCATACTTTTCCAATGATGGGATTATGAGAAAACCTTAGGTTAAATGAATAATTCCTAGCTAAGTTCTTTACATCATGTCCAACCGTATAAGAGAAGACCACTGCTATGTGTACCTGGATACCATGGAGAAAGGATCTTTGGGATCTTTCATCAATCATCCTACCTTAAAACATACCAAAAGTCTCCTAGCAATTAGACATAGGAAGATTTAAGATGAATTAAAAAAAATGATTGCCAAAGCATAAACTTATGATGAATTAACCAGGCCTAGTACACACTCCCTCTCCATTAACCACTTAGACATATGGAAATTAAATGTAAATTTGCTGCTATTTTTATTCATGTAGGTGTCCAATAAACCACTTGGTGGTGTTTCCCTTCAAGTTTATTTACTTGAATGAAGAGAAAAAGTCCTTTGATTACAATTAGAGAATACATTTGAGGCCTTAGTTGTATAACTGGTGGACCATAGTCACATTAACACTTGTTACAAAGTTTGGGAGCTAAAACGTTAAGTAGATTTGATTTGTGATGAACACATTTGGATGGTAGTAACAATAACTTGCAATCTATCAAGACTTGATTACCTTATAACCTATGGAATTCTAGCAATGAAATGATAGATTAATCATAATGTCACCTTAGGATCACATCACCATGAAAGAAATTCATCCAACATCCTTATGAGTGCAGGTACCACCAAATAGGTATTTGCCTGATCTTTCTTCCTCGAGCGAGGGAAATTCAAGAAGAGAAGAGGAAAGTGAGACATGTAGTATGTCTAAAAGAGGGAGATCAACTAGAGGTCAAAAGATTAGAAGAAAATTCTTTAAACGAATGGAATTTTTTTTTGTTGAAGGGGGGGTCATGTTCTTATGATGATGAGAGCATAGGCAATGTCGAGGTTCCTTTGAGGTACAAACATCTACGGAAACAATGGGTACCCAAGGAACTTCCTCCAATAAACACTGATTTTTGTGTCAACGAGAGGATATATTGCATAGCACCATCGTCATTACATGCTTTGGGCCTATTTTGCATGGACGGCATAAAGGTCTGTTATGAAAAAGTTACTTAATTGATGGAGTATGTCGGACCCTATTACAGTTACAAAGATTGGATGCAACTGGTTCGATATACACGAAGTATGCGTAGGTATGCACTGTCAGCAAATTATATACAGCTAAAAGATAAGGATCAAAATAAAGGAGTGGCTATGTACTTTGACGGAAGGCCAAAAGCATCAGGGAATAGTGCAGGGTTTATAAACAGTACATGACCTGGGTCAACGAATAAGCAACCCAATTGCATATTCAAGGCACGCGAGGGAAACCATGTATTTGTATGTGTGATAAAATCAATAACTGCAGGGGAAGAGTTGTTAATCGATTACAATTTGAATTGCTTAGTTACAAACACAATTACTATGGGGGTGGTACGTAATATGTACCATCTTACCCAACCTCCAATTAATAACTCTAATATACTATTTTATTCTTATGTTTTTTTCGTAAGTCTATTGGTTTCATTTTGGTAATGTTTTTTTATATTTAATTTTTGTCACAGCGAGACATTGATCATACGGAGAAGGCTCCGGCCCAGAGCATAGATTGCAATTTATCTTCACGCGCTTCTACCCGATAGGTTTACCTCATTGTAATTGTACAAATTAGATACAAGCAAAATGTTTTATTATTATGTTGTTTTGATAAGTTTATTGGGTTAATTTTGATAATGTTTTTAATATTCTTGTTGCAGTCGACTAATCGAGGAAAGACACCAACAGTAGACGAGAGCATCCATAGGGAGGTGCAGTCAATATTATTTGATGATGACATTGCTTATTCAACAAACCCTCTCGATATGATAAGAAAGATCCAAAAAATACAATGAAGAAATCTTTAAGTTGTTATTCATAGTTCCTCAAACAGATGAGATAAGAGAGAGGGTTAAAATATTGACTGAGAGATCACAAAACTTGCAAGTAAGCTGTCATGAGGTCTTTAATTATAACATAAGTTCATTCATGGTTTTATATTTTGTACTCTTTTATGTCATGAACTAAAATGTGTTGTTTTTACAGGATTTTTTGTGTCCTCATGATGTTCCTAGCCATGATCAGGGTATTACAAGTGTTTCTCGAGAAGTAGGGGTTGGTACAAGTGTCCATCCTGAATTTCATGCGCATACATCACATCATCTGACCCCATCATCCGTGCCTATATTGTTGTCTGAAATGTTGGCAACACATATTATGCAGACATCTGTTAGTGCACCCTCTGGCAGCGAACACATGCTAGAACATGCGTCAGGACATGTACCTAGGGATGTAGAGGCCACTAGTACTGGTGATATTTTAGTAGCATTTCCTAGATCTTCCCATATTAATAGTACGAGAAAATTTCCGGTCACATTTGTGGTGACCGAGGATTTCGTTTCCATAAAGATAGAGAAGGTCCCAGGTACTTTAAAATGTTTTAATTATTATTATATATAATCCAATTGAAATTTACTTATTGATCATTTTTTTTAGACTATTGATCCCATGATCATTTTGCAGGAAATGATGTTTTTTATAAACATCTAAGTGATATTACATTGGAGCTCTTCGGGCCCACCATACGTACACGGTGGAATGCCCAAAATCAAGATTTAAAAGATGAGTTCATTAACCATTTAGTTGTATTGTTCGGTGATAAAAAATTCAACTGAACCAAGGTCCTTTAGAAAGTTGGTACCTATCTAAAGTATGTGAGGGACCAATATAGGTCACATTTAGAGAAGAACAAAAAGTATGAGCATCCCCCCATGATTCCAGAGAGGGAGTGGAGGGACCTAGTGTCGGATGGAAAGGAGAAGGCTGAAAAGAAAAAAGGAAAGACACCACTGGGCCAAGGAAAGTATGTGATACTATCAACAATATAATTTTATACTGATTACTCTTTCTTTTTACATAATCTAACGTATTTCAAACTTTTCATAGGCTGCCTGACACATCGAAGGCAACAAAGGCAAGACTAGAAAAACACGGGCAACACAAACTTGGCTCTGGTGGTTATATGAAATTAGCCGCACGAATTGTAAGTATCAATAAATGAAATATAGTATCCAAATAATAAATTGAAAACAATTTTGGTTTTATTACACCATAGAAGCAAAATTCATGATCTTATGCAAAAATGTAGGGCTCTGAATTCAATAGAGTTCCCATAGAAGATGACCTGAAGATTGCCTTCCAGCAAGGCTATGGAGTCGTGGCTGAACGCCTAAGAATCTTGACTGGGCAAACATAATCTTCCATTGCATCTGAAACGCAGGTAAATAAACTCAATAAATTTTATTTAAAATTGAATACTTGTGCAATCTATTCAATATTAATTTCCACCATAAAGTAATTACATGCCTATTTGTTTTAAACATTCAAGCAATGATAATACTGCACATGACATTGGAATGCAGCCTAGTGAGGGTGGAGCACAACATGCAGATGAAGGTCATGGTGTGCATCCTGGTACTTTAGAGTATGTAGAGCATGATCAACATGTTGAGCATGATCAGGCTAGAGAAGATCAGGAACATGATGTGGCCCCATCAGGTAAAGAGGACCACTCTAAAGTTCTTTTAAACATATTTAATTACAATTGGTGTATTAATTAATGTAACCTTTCGTGTTTCAACTTTAGAGCATGTAGAGCATGATCAATGTGTTGAGCATGATCAGGCTAGAGAAGATCAGGAACATGATGTGGCCCCATCGGTAAAGAGGACCACTCTCATGTTCTCTTAAACATATTTAATTTCAATTGGTGTATTAATTAATGTAATCTTTCATGTTTCAACTGCAGATCAAGATTTAGAGGGTGTTCAACATGTTGAGCATGAGTCTATAACAAAATTTTAGGAACATGATGTGGACCCATCAGGTAAAGAGAACCACTCTAATGTTCTTTTAATTAATGAAATACTTGTAACAATAATAATAAAACATATCAGTTTAACATTTCTTTGTTATTGCAGCAGACCCCCCCTTGCAGCGGCGTCCACGTCATGAGCAGATGACTAAGCATGCATTAAGATCACAAGCAAAGTCAGAACAACTAAAAAGGGGGAAAATGATTTAGAAAATGATACTCCACTTCATATTTTTTTAGCTTTAAAAAAGAAACAAAAAAAAGTGATTGTAATCATATCATGACAACCATATTTTTGATAATATGTAAAATTGAAAGAATGAATATTATATGTTAATGAATGAATGTGAATATGTTAATTAATGAATGTTATATGTTAATGAATGAATTTTATATGTTATTAATGGATGAATGAATGTTATATGTTATTAATAGATGAATGAATGAATGTTATATGTTATTAATGGATGAATGAATGATTAATGTTATATGATTGGGTATGGAGAATTGAGAGTGATGTGAGGGGGGGAGGGGCCAAATGAGCTTCCACCATCACATGGTTGGCCCTGTTAAGTAGAGAATGTTAAATTATTCTCAAAACAAAGAGAAGCTCAATAAGGTAATGCACTTTTCAATATAAGAAATGCATCATTTGAAGCATCAAACCAATATGAAAAGATGAAAGAAAGTGCTAATTTTTCACTATGGTGGCAGAAAAATGATTCTTTATACCCTGAATCCATGCTCTGCATCATAATTGAAGTTGTTTCCATTCCAATGTTATGAGTTTAGTTTGTTTGTATGGCTTTGTATGAATACCACATTGTGTTGTGTGTGGATTTGGTTTCAAAGCTATGTTTCTTTTGTTTTTAGTGGTGACATAACTCTAAAATTTGACTTTTTTGCATAACATGTTAGTGGAAAAATTGACAGCTATGAAGGGTTTAGAGGCTCGATTGAGATAGAATCATGGATATTTGGATCTTGTTGTTGATGGGAGGCTTCGACATAACCATGAAATTTTGTACCATTTGCAAGTATGCAAAAGTTTCTCTACTTACATTCATTCTTAATCATAAATGTTGTAAATGATATTAATGCTTCAAACTTAAGATTCGTTTCATTGTTATAATGATCAAAATGTTATGCTTTTATATACATTCAAGCATTCTCTTGCCCCCTACCCTTTGCTCTCTCCCCCCTCCTTTTAAAAATTTTCTTTGTCATAAAATATTCACATTTCTGTCTCATTTACACAAATTTATCTGAAGCGCTAGGAGTGAATAAATATATGTAAAAGATGATGGATTATGTCTAAACAACAACTTTCCATCTTATAGCTAATTAAATCTTTGATATTTGAATAGTTTAGAGCTCGAATAATGATTATATATGCATGTGTAGCAATAAGGGAGCCTATGTGAAGATTGAAATTTAAAACATCACTTTGGTAATTTTCTTTAGGTAGTGAAATGATATTTTGAGTAATACAAGCCTACACATACATTGATATTTTTCGACATTGCATTAAGGAATTTTTTTCTCTTATACCTACCCTCGGCTAGACATGGAGGTATATAACATTGGTTTCTGGGTTTATTCTATAAGTAGTTAATTTCATAGAGGAAGACTAAAATCTTCTTAATGTCTTGTGTCAGGTGTGAAAGCATATGAATCACTTGTTGAAGGCACCATTTTGTATTCATCCAAAAACTGGTTTGTTCTTTTTTTTTATGTTTCTTGCATGTGTTTTTTTTAGGCTCTAGAGATGTAGCTCGGCTCTTTCCTTTGCACTTTTCATCTATTTTGATGATTACAGTAGATTGTCCTCATAATTTTTCATGTAGATCTGTTTGTAACCTTATTTTCTACCAATCAATTTGCAAACCAGTCACATATTAAGGACCATTTCACTAACTTGTATTCATCCATTACTTCATATGTTGCAGGTTGTGTCTGTGTGCCAATAAATCCTGATGATTGCGAGAACTTTAATCCTACAAGTGTACCCAATCTTTCTCAAGTAAAAGTCTTACCTTATTTTATAGTACTTTAAATGGTTAATTGAAGGTGCTTCTTTAGATCTGAGATAGTTGAATCCTGGATTAAAATATGGTATTAGATGGGCAATATAATGATAAAATTGAGGTCCATTGAACACAAATTACGAACATAATTTACTGGACTATGAATAGTGATACAATTATAATTATTTCTCCTTTACCTACCTCTGCATTAATGAAAAAGATAGCAGATATTAGAAGTTCATTACATGTTTCATGTATGTGTTAGTATTTTAATTTTGTTTAAGTTGTTCAAGAGCTTGATTAGGTCAAGAATATGTTCTACAAGTTTTATTCTCTTGACACTGCTCAACATTTTCCCTACACATTTTCTCTTCAATCCAGATGTTTCTTAACTCCTTCCCTTGTTAGCCCTTGGTTGTTCTTGTTACCCAATTTTCACCTACGGGCTCAATCAGGAAGGATAAATTATGTTTCAGATGTTCTTGAAGGCCAAATTGGGGCATTTACATCAAGGGTTAGATCACAAATCTGATGTTATTTCACAAGGAGGTCTATTGGAGAGCTTCGCCTCAGTCAGATTTGGCATAAAACTCATCAGAGAGGAAAGTAGGCAAGACCCTCTTGTTGTCTTGCCGATTAGCAGTGCGTTCTGTTCATTAGGAATATACCAGTCGGCCAGATAGTTTAATCGCCATGGGTTGCTATACCTCTCGCCGACTGTTGCACATAAGGCTAGGCTCACCAAAAGTTTTGCCTTCGACATAAGGTCCTGCCGATAGGGGTGTGGTCTCATCGAACAGAAAGGGTTCGAGCTCACCAAGAGATAGAGGCTTCGGCGTGAGGTCTTCTCGACCAGTGAAAGTCACACCGAAAGTTGTTTACTAGGGCTGACGTCAGGGAGAGGGGTTCACATTCGCTGAGAGGTCTTAGCAAAAAGAAGTGTCATCAAGAAGAAAGAAAGGGCCTCACTATAACATCTCGGCAACCGAATGAAGTCTCGCCGAAACAGGATGCCTTCGGTGTAATCTAGGGGCTTTGGTATAATGTCTTGCCAAAAGGCTAAAGTCTTGGCGACAAGGGCTAGTGAGGGGGAGAAGTCTCACCAATAGGGTAATGTCTCATCGACAGGAAAGGACGTCTCGGCAAAAGGAGACATCATCGGTGTGAGGTCTTGTCGATCAACCGCAGTCTGGCCAAAATGAAATAAGCTCTCGCCGGGACAAGGAGGCCTCGCTGAGAAGTCTTGCTGACTTGCCAGTGTCTCACCGAAACAAATATTTGAGCCCAGAGAGGTGGTTTGTAATCGCCAGAGGTCTCACCAATACGAAATATCACACCGACATAGATGACATCACCATAACATCTTTCCGTCGAAGTGATGTCCTACTGATAGCAGGGTGGTCTTGCAGAAATGAAATGAGTTTGGAGGGAAGTTTCCCCGACCCGATGGTGTCTCGGCGACTAACAGAGGTCTCGGCGAAAGTTGTGTCATCGCTATGATGTCTCCCCGACTTGTAAAAGTCTCCCCGACAATGACATGAGTTCACTGAAGGATATTTCCTTTGGAAAAAGGTCTTCCCAATAGTGATTGTCTCAGCGACCACTGTGGATATCGGTGTGATTTTTTTCCTTCGCCATGAGGTCTTGTCGACCCGATAATATCCTAGTGAAATGGAGATCTTGGCGAAGGGTCTCACCGACCAAGAAGGGGTCTTTCCAAAATGAAATGAGCTCATAGAAGAATGGAGGAGCTCACCATGATGTCTCACCGACTGGTGATACTCTCACTGCCATGTTTTGTGTCTTTGGTGTAACGTGAGGAGCTCGACATGATGTCCTGCTGAAAAGTGAGGTCTCAGCGATGGAAAAGGATATCGGTATGACTAATGGAACCTACTATGACCTCTTGCCGATGAATGTTTGTCTTGCTGATGGTGTATATGATAGCGATAGGACTCTTGGCGCTCGCTATGACTCTTGCCGAATGCGGGTGTCTAGGTGATGAAATGTGCATATCGGTATAACACCTACAGCTCGATATGAAGTCCTGCCAATAGTCCCAAGCTATGCCGACCATCCTGTGAAGTATACTCACATCGAGGAGACACGATTAGTGTCTCACTAACATGCTATGTTGTTTGAGGGACCCTTTGACCATCTAGAATCCATGGGGCACGAGTTCGACCAATCAAATGGGAGCTAAGTAACCACCATGAGTCGTTTGACTGCCTGACTCCCCCCTATGGACGAGATCGATAGAGCATAAGCAACGTGTATCTGCTCTAAGAATAAAGTGATGAATCAAATTGATATCCAGAAGGTGTCATCGAGCAACAGAAGGGAAGAAACCATGGGGACGGCTGGGATGTCAACTGGCAAGGGTCGACAGACATTAATGATAATGCTTTAGAGCATTGAAAGCGACTCTAAGGGAGGTTCGAGAGTGGACACGGAGGCCAGAAGTAAATGTTGTATTCCAAAAGATCTGAGGATTTCTCCTGAGGGCGATCCTTCATATCGACATGGACAGTAGGGACACACTTAAATGTAGCATTAACTTCATTTTAAAAGATCTAGGGATAGATCTTTTCTAAAGACTGATATTTTTGTAAGCCCTAAGGGAAAGGGCCGATACTCTTTGTATATATGGCATTTTTTCCTTTTTTGTAGTTAGTTCTTACTTGCATATTTTTTGCTTTGTGACTTATGATAGTCCTTAGAGGAGAATATTGAGTTTTGTAATTCATTTACAAACATTGTATGTACAGTTTCACCTTTGGAAATCAATAAAGAAAGCAACTTTTGGCTTCTCAGTTATCTGTTTCATTGAGTGTGTTGAATGATTGATAAATTTACATGTGAGTTTCTCTTGTTCCTTGTTAATTGTCTCATTAATAACACTTTTAAGCAGAGGAGATGTGTATATTGCAGGTTATAGGATATGTTAGTGATGCAAACTGTTTTAGTTGTGAGGAGAATTTATCATCCTTCTATGATTGTATGTATCGTAGCTTTCTTATAAAACATTTATGCAATATCATATGAGTATTGAGTTGTGCACATCAGCTTTTACTAGTTGATTGAAAACTGTGTGTTAATCAGCTGTTCATGATTGAACAAATTTGGTGTATCGCCATAGGAGTAATTTTCAATTTTTATGTTCCTTCTCCCTTTACCTCCCAAATATTAGTAATTAAGTGATATTACCAGTTAGGAGTCGGCCTAATCCGAAGGTTCATTTCAACTTTAGGTGACCCACAACCTTGAAATGATCCCATGTTTCTCTAGAAAGCTCAATTTTTGTAACTTTGCACAGGGTGCAATTTTTAGAGATAACAGTTTTGGCACACCCGGTGGGACATGGTTAGTTTTAAATTCTTTAAGTCTTGTTGTTTTGATGTGCTGATAGTGAACTAATAGCCTTTTAGAAGTCATTTTTAAGCATATCTAGCGACTCTGCATGGAGGAAAGGATCAATGTGTTTATTTATATGAAAAAAATAGAAACTAGAAGTTCAAAAGTTGTAGAGTTTCTACATTTATCTCCTCCAAGAAGAAGAGGGAGAACTCTCAGAAGGACTGTCCCTTCTCTTAGAGTTCAGTCAACACCACCTGGTGTTAGTGACAAGACACTATTTTCATACGAAAGGAGAAGAAGAAGAGACCCTCTAGCTAGGCGTTCAGCATCTCCTCTTAGAACAGAACCTTCTACCTCCTCATTCGGGGTTTTCAATTGTGCAAAAAATACTATTTTTGTTTTAGCAATTACTTCTTAGCCAAGTTCAAGTTCTGCTTCAGCAAGCATACCAACACATTCCAGCTCAATGGCAACACCAATGGCCTTTACTTTCGTACCGTTCAACCAAGGTAGTCCCCTTAATCTAGCGCAACATGATGACATTCCATTGGCAGCATTAAAAGTGTTACCAGAGTTTACTGGAGAAGGACAAGTAACACCTTTTGAGCATATTAGGGATGTGGCAACATTGTGCAATGTGCACCATGTGACACAAGAAAATGTAGTTGTGAGATTGTTGGCTGCATCTTTCAAGAAGAAGGCGTTGGAATGGTTTAGAAGCTTGCCAATGGGTTCTATAAGAACATGGGATGAGCTTGGTGATGAATTTACCAAATTTTTTGAGGAAAAATCTTATCACCTGTCTTTGGTAGAGCAGTTAACAACCATCAAAAGAGCCCCACAAGAACAAATGGCGGACTTCAATATCCGATTTCAAAAAACTTGGAACAGAATACCTACTACGATAAGGCCTTCTACTGATTATGCATTCTTATATTATTTGAAAAGTTTAAATAGTGATATCTCAGTCATGATACAGTCCATGGGGGGTATTTCTTTACCTCAGGCTTATAGCATAGCTATTAAGGCAGAAAATAACCTCATTCAGGTAGGCAAGTTAGCACCCAAGCCACCTATGCCCTATTTCCCTGAAATTCAATCAAATATGCCATTGCAAATGCCCTCTTTAACCCCTTTACCCGCTTTTACAGCATTACCCATTGTTGTGAGCTAGGGAGTGTCAGCTGTAGGACCATCAAGTGAATTGCAAGAGATCAAGTCTAGTCAGCATAATATAGAAAGCATTTTACAAACTATGGGAAATGAGTTGATCAGCATGAAAAAATAGTATCAAGGGGCAAGGTCGAATTTCCAACAGCAGAACCAACAGCAAGGTCAGAATGTAAATTAGTCTTATCAAAACCAAGGGTATCAGTATCAACAAAATAGGCAACGCTATCAAGATGCTTATCAGAGGAAAAATGTTAATCAGAGACCCTTCCAATCTTCTAACCCAGCTCCTCTTAACGCTGCAAATCCAGTGAAGGATATGGTTCCAGCCCAGAATAACTTTGTGATAGGAAATGAATGGCGTCATTCATGTAATCAAGCACATAACCCAGCCTCATGCTCAAATGGGGTAGTTAATCAGGTATTTATGGTCCAAAACGCTGTCAGTCCACAGCCAGATACACCTGCTAATATACTTGAACAACAACCAGATATACATTTTAATGAGATTGCATTTTTAAATTGGCAAAGTGAAGAGTTATGTGGTGTGAATGTTGATTCAGCAATTGCAGCCAATACACGAGCTAAGAAAAGAGCTTTAGAGGTGGAGCAATCAGCTGATAAAAACAAGGGGCCTCCAACTGTAGAAGCATCATCCACACCTATTCTAAATATACCAAAAGGGACTACTGTCTTACCAATCAATGAGCAGCCTCACAAGAATAAAGAACCAGTTGCTGCTAAAGTACATCAAAAGGTACCTTTAACTGTATCTTATAATATAGTGGATAGCATGAAGAAGATGAATGTGAATATGACCATGTGGGACTCCTTAAGCATTTCAGGACAGGCTGATCTACTTAAAAAGGAATTATTTGAAGATATAAATCCTGAACAAATTGTTGTTCATTCCCAAAGAGTCGTGATGGCTAATGATGATCAAGAGAAAGTTGCTAATCTTAGTAGCAAAAGGGAATTTTCGATTCAAGGTAAGAACGTGAGACCTCCTCCGTTATATGTTTCATTGATTATTGGAAAAAATTTAGTGCACAATTGTATGGTAGATAGTGGTGCTACCTGTTCTGTGATGCCCAAGCAAGTAGTTGATCAATTAGGTTTAAAGTATGAACCTTTAGAAAAGGGAGTAGTCCAGTTGGATGGCTCATCTATTAATACAGTGGGGCTCATCAAAGATGCTAGCTTAATTTTGCATGCTTTCCCTAATTTTTCAATTTTATAAGACATTTATGTGGCAGATGTGCCTCCATATTATGGGTTATGTTTGTCAAGGGATTTTACGGCTAAAAGAGGGGGATACCTTTTGTTTGACTGGTCTCACATGTTATTCCATACTAGATATGGAACTAGAGTAACCATTAAGTCTGAGCTACTTGCAAAAGATAATATAGAACCTTATGTACTCAGTGCAATAAATGCCAATTGCATAATTTTTGAACAAGATGAGCATGTTGTTGTCTTTGATCCTCACATTGTTGTCAATGATATTCTTAATATACTTCTAGATGAGTGGGCAACAGGCCAAACTTCTAGTGCTAAGAGTGACTTGGTGTCAGATGTTGGTATGGGTAACTACATGTTTCAAGAAGCTGATATAGTGATGCCTAACTTGGTTAAGAGGCCAGTGAATGATTGTGATCAGCAAGATGAAGTTTGGGAAGTGTTTTTTGATGGCTCAAAGAGCAGACATGGCGCTGGTGGGGGTGTATTATTGGTTTCCCCAAGAGCTGAAAGATATTATGCAGCCTTTAGGTTTGCGTTTTCATGCACTAATAACACAACAGAATATGAAGGTCTCATTCAAGGGCTGGAATGGGCAAGGAAACGTGGAATTAAGGGTTTAAAGGTGCATGGAGACAGTGAATTGATAGTAAATTAGGTTAGAGGCCTGAATGTCATTACAAATGATGTTCTTAAATTATATAAGCACAGGGTTTGGGACCTCATTGAGGATTTTCAAGCTTTCAATATCATTTCAATTCCAAGGAGACAAAATCAGCATGACGACAGATTAGCAGCTATGGGAGCTTAGTTTTTTTGGAAATATGTGCCTTAAACATCACAAGTTGTAACCTCTATTGGATCCAAGTCAGTGTGACATCTTCTATGTTTGGCCGACGAGAAGATTGGTAGCATTGTGTTTTGTGCAAGTCGATGTGACCTTGCAGAAGTCTGGCCGAACGGTTACACTAAGGAGTCTTCATGTGACAAGAATCATTCAGTGTGACCTCTTACCACGTGGAGATCTTTGGTTGATAGGCCATTCTATCGCTTATCGGGATAACCTATGGCGGCTCGGTGATAAGTCTTATCGAAAGTAATAAGTCTCGCTGACAGCATTTTGCATTGAAGTCATCGAGATAACTAAAGGGGTCTCGGTATGAAGTCTCCGTGAATAGCCAAAGTTTGGCCGAAAAGATGTTTCACATGGAGCTATCAGAGTAACATATGGTGGCTTGGTAAGAAGTCCCAGTGACCGATGAAGGTCTTGTCGATGGGGACACACTTGGAGACATTGGGGTAACACTAAGGGTTTGCTAAGAACTCTTAGCAATGGACAGAAGTCTTGGCGACCGTTCAGTGTTCGTTATAACATAAAGGTCATCGAAGTAGCTCAAGCTGATCAGTATGAAGTCTTGGCGACTTGTGAGAGTCTTGCCAATAGTAAATGGTCATCGGTGTAACACATGTGATTTCGATAAGAACTCTCGGCGATAGTGATATGTCTTGGCGATAGATGAACACTGTAGAGTAACCTTGAGACTTTGATGGGATGTCCTGGTGAAAGTGATGAGTCTCGCCGACTAGTGGATGACTCAGTGTAACACAAGAAGGCTCGTTGGGATGTCTTGGCGAGAGTGATAGTCTTGCTAAAAGGAAAACTAAAGTCGATACAAGTTTTAAGCTCAGTGGAACCTCTTGCCAATGGAAACGACTCTTGGCGACATCAATAGTGAAGACTTTGTGGCATCAGGGAGACACTGTTAGTGTCTCACCGAGATGCCAACAAAAGTTCAAATTATTTTCACTGAGTGATGACCATCTACTTGGCTAGTATTCGACCAATAGGAGAAGCCAAATGGGAATCGCTAGTAGTTGGTTCATTGTGACAGTTCTGTGAGGAAACTCGACATATAGGGAATGCCATGAATATAGTTTGTAGTTGCAGATGCTCGATGGTTTTTTTATGGTGGTTCGATCAACAGTTGGGTGAACAGTTTGAATTGTACAAAAGTGATTTCTATTCTGTGTAGATTGTAACTTGAAGGTTCTTGTACAAGTTTGATCATTGTGAAAGCTGTTGTAATCTGGCATTAGAGAGATAAGTCAGAACTCTGTATGTAATTATTTGTTACTGTAATACAAAGTGATTTCTCTTGGTGTGGTGTGTTTTTCTCCCGTAAGGGTTTTCCCACGTAAATTTGGTGTTCATATGTGTGTGTATATTTCTCTGTTTCTGTTATTTGTTTCAAGTGCATCTTAATTGGACTATAATTGTAAAATTTAAAAGGTATCTCTACGTTCTTCCCTAAGGTTTTGATGTTAGGAGAGTTGTTTCCGCATCTAGCTTTCCTTACAAGTGGTATCAGAGCCTGGCCAGTTGTGTTATCCTTGTGGGTACGTTGGGTTTTTTGTGTCAATTCTATTCAGTGGGAGTCCTGTAGAATTTTGTTAATTTCTAATTACAAATTGAGATGGTTAGCACATCAGGAAAGATTGAAATAGAGAGGTTCAATGGCAGCAATTTTGAGTTATGGAAACTTAAGATGGAGGATCTATTGGTTGATCATGATCTATGGATTGTTGTGTCTAGAACTAAACCTGCAGGCATGAAGCAAGAAGATTGGGACCTTGCAGATAGAAAGTCTAAGGGGCTGATAAGGCTCTGTTTGGCTGATTCTATTCTTCTCAATGTGCATGAGGAGAAGACTGCATCTTCCTTGTGGAAGAGACTGGCGTCTATTTATTAGGGGAAGTCTTTGGTGAATAAATTGTTCCTGAGGAAGAAGTTGTACTCTTTGAGAATACAAGAAGAAGGGTCTGTAGTTGATCATTTGAACACATTTAACATGTTGCTTGCACAGTTAATATCTGTTGGTGTAAAGACTAAAGAAGAGGACCGTTATATGCTTCTATTGTGTTCTTTTCCAGACTCATGGGATCATTTAGTGATGGTTGTTGGGAGTACAACATCTAGTTTCAAGATGGAAGATGTTGTTGGTTCTTTGCTGTCAGAAGAGATGAGAAGGAAGTCTTCTGAGATGGAAAAGGAAGCCCTTGCTATTAGAGGAAGATCAAAAGAGAAAGGAAAGAAGAAGGACAAGAAGTCCAAATCAAAATCAGAGGGGAGATCAAAGTTTCCTGGCAAGAAGTCCAAGGTGAAGTGCTGGAACTGTGGGCAACCTGGTCATGTCCGAAAGGATTGTAAAGAGGAGAAGAAGAAGAAGAAGAAGTATTCTTCCAACAATGATTCCTCTCATAGTGATGGAGATGCCTTCATTACAGCCTTGGCTACACAGGCATTAGATGATGTCTGGCTGATTGATTCTGGAGCATCTTTCCACATGACATCTCATAGAGATTGGTTCACGAAGTATGAAGTGGAAAGGTGTACTTGGCGAGTGATTCAACTTTGGAAATTGTTTACCATGGAAGAGTCAAAATTCAATTCCCTGATGGAAGAGTGAAGGGAATCAATAATGTAATGCATATACCAGGTCTAGCTCGAAACTTACTTTCTGTAAGTATGCTAAATGATATTGGAGTGCAAGTCACGTTCTCTGGAAATGGCTGCAAGATGACTAGAGGCTCTATGGTGCAGGCTAGAGGTGCTTGAATTGGTACCCTGTACAAGCTGGATGCACATGCTGTTCAGTGTAACAGTGTCTCTGGAAAGTCACTGAAAGCTACTCATGGAGGAAAAGAGGGAAATATCCCTAATTATGTAAACTCTATGGAAGTAAAACTTCCAGTAGAGAAGACTATGCTCTGGCATCATAGGCTAGGCCACATAGGAGAAAAAGGTTTAAAAACCTTGAAGAATAAAAACCTGGTTGAGGGGCTTGAAGACTATAATCTCGAGTTTGAATTCTGTGAGCATTGTATATATGGAAAACAATGTCGTGTTTCTTTTTATTCCATTCCTCATAAATCTTCTGGTTTGCTAGATTATATTCATTCGGATGTATTTGGTCTAGTGGATGTTCCTTCGTTGTCTAAGTCAAGATACTATGTGTCGTTCATTTATGATTATTCAAGAAGAGCATTTGTTTATTTTTTGAAAAGTAAATCAAAAGTGTTCAGACGGTTTAAGGAATTTAAAAACCTTGTTGAAAATCAGACTGGTAGAAAAATAAAATGCTTAAGGATTGATAATGGCGGTGAATTTTATTCTGATGAGTTTGAAAGATACTGTAAAGACCATGGGATTAAAAAACATAAGACTACACCTTATACTCCACAACAAAATGGAGTTGTAGAAAGGTTCAATAGGACAGTGATGGAGAGTGCACAAAGTATGCTCAGTAGTGCTAGCTTAGAGGAGAAGTTTTGGGCTAAGGCTGTATCTACTACATGATATCTAATAAATCATTCTCCAAATTTTGCTCTTGTTGAGAAAACACCTTTGGAAGCATGGTTTGGTAAGAAGCCCTCTCTTAGACATATTTGAGTCTTTGGCTATGAAGCATATGTATATGTGTCAGATGTGAAAAGATCTAAATTGGAGAACAAGGCTATCAAATATATTTTTATTGGCTATAGTGCTGGCATAAAAGGATACAAGCTTTGGAATCCTGATACAGAGAAGGTTGTATACAGCAGAAGTGTAATATTTCGTGAGTTGAAACCTTCTACCTTGGATTTGCAATCAGAGACAAAGTCAGATAATAATAAGGATGTAGCTGTAATTCCTCCTACACTAGAGAAAGAGGAATTGAAAATTTAAAATGAACCTAAATCTGAGAAGAGCTCAAATAGTTCTGAAAGTTCAGAAGAAGAAGAAGAACCTCAGCCTCAGCAATTGAGGAGGTCAACCCATGAAAGAAAACAACCTGATAGGTATGGGTTTTCTTTGATTGATTCTACTTGTGCCTATGCTTTAATTTCTAGCACTGATGAGCCTAGGACTGTAAAAGAGGCAATTAAATTGCTTGATTCAGACTTTTGGTTGGAAGCCATGAATGAAGAGATGGCATCATTAGAAAAGAATGAAACTTGGAGTTTGGTGCCCTTGCCTAAAGGCAGAAAAGTTGTTGGCTACAAATGGGTATTTAAGAAGAAGATAGGTCTGGATGGCCATGTAGAAAAGTACAAGGCAATATTGGTTGCAAAGGGTTATTCCCAGGTAGAGGGAATTGATTATGGGGAAATATTTTCTCCTGTAGCTAAACTGACATCCATTAGATTTCTTTTGTCACTTGCAGCAGCATATGATTTAGAGATTGAACAAATAGATGTGAAGATAGCATTTCTTCATGGTGATCTTGAAGAAGAAATCTATATGTCCCAACCTGAGCATTTTGTTGAAAAAGGTAAAGAAAAATTGGTATGCAAGTTAAAGAAGTCTTTGTATGGGTTAAAGCAGTCACCTAGAATGTGATACCAGAAATTTGATACTTTTGTATTGTCTTTGGAATTTGTGAGATCAAAATCTGATCATTGTGTTTATTATAAAGTTGAAAGTGATCAAGTTCTTATTATTGCTCTCTATGTTGATGATATTTTGTTCATAGGCAATAGTAAGCTAATGATTTATGATCTTAAGTCTCAGTTGTCTGCTAAGTTCAAAATGAAAGATCTTGGTGCAGCAAGGTATATTCTAGGGATGGAGATAACCAGGGACAGGGATAGTAGAAAACTTTGGCACAGTCAGAGTAAGTATATCAAGACTGTTCTAAAGAGATTTTGCATGAATGATTGCAAGCAGTTAGTTGTTCCAGTCTTACAGGGAACGAAGCTATCTGTTGAAGACTGTCCAAAATCTCCTACTGAGATAGAGGACATGACCAATGTACCCTATGCTAGTGCAGTTGGAAGTCTCATGTATGCAATGGTCTGTACAAGGCCAGACATTGCCCAAGCAGTGGGAGTTCTTAGTCGGTTTATGGCTAATCCAAGAAGAACACATTGGGATGTTGTGAAGAGAGTGTTTAGATATTTGAAGGGGACTTCAGAATATGCTTTGTGTTACAATGGGAACTTGGTTGAATCACAGAGGACTCTCAGCATTTGTGGATATGTAGATTCTGATTGGGAAAGGGACATTGACAGTAGGAGGTCTACCAGTGGATACATTTTCATGTTGAATGGTGGTGCAGTGAGTTGGATGAGTAAGCGGCAGGTTGTAGTCGCTTTGTCCACTACAGAGGCTGAATACATGGCAGCTACTCATGTTCGTAAAGAAGCAGTTTGGTTAAAATGTTTGTGTTCTAACATTGGTTTTGATGCAGGCCAAATAACTATTTTTTGTGACAGTCAGAGTGCAATTTGTCTGGAAAAGAATCATACTTTCCATGCCAAGACGAAACATATTGATGTACAGTACCACTTTGTACGAGATATGGTGGAGGATGGAAAGGTCAGTTTGGAAAAGGTTGATACTGTGGAGAATGTTGCAGATGCATTGACGAAGCTAGTGAGCACAGACAAGTTTAGGTGGTGTGCCAGTTCAATGGGCCTTAGTGCCCATGATTTTTAGTAAGTTATTTTGTGCTTTGGAGGTGCCTGTGTGATCTTCGTCAAGTGGGAGATTGTTGGAAATATGTGCCTCAAACATCACAGGTTGTAACCTCTATTGGAGCCAATTCGGTGTGACATCTTCTATGTTTGGCCGACGAGCATATTGGTAGCATTGTGTTTTATACAGGTCGTTGTGACCTTGGAGAAGTCTGGTCGAATGGTTACACTAAGGAGTCTTCACTGTGACAAGAAGCATTCAGTGTGACCTCTTACTGAGTGGAGATCTTTGGCTGACAGGCCATTCTATCGCTTATTGGGATAACCTATGGTGGCTCGGTGAGAAGTCTTATTGAAAGTAATAAGTCTCGCTGACAGCGTTTTGCATTGAAGTCACCAGGATAACTAAAGGTGTCTCGGTATGAAGTCTTTGCAAATAGACAAAGTATGGCTGACAAGATGTTTCACGTGGATCCGTCAGAGTAACATATGGTGGCTCGGTAAGAAGTCCCAACGACCGACGAAGGTCTTGCCGATATGGACACACTTGGATACATCAGGGTAACACTAAGGGTTCGCTAAGAACTCTTAGCGATGGACAAAAGTCTTGGCGACCGTTCGGTGTTCGTTATAACATGAAGGTCATCAGAGTAGCTCAAGCTGATCGGTATGAAGTCTTGGTGACTTGTGAGAGTCTTGCCAATAGTAAATGGTCATCGGTATAACACATGTCACTTTGATAAGAACTCTCGGCGATTGCGATATGTCTTGGTGACAGATGAACACTGTAGAGTAACCTTGAGACTTCGGTGGGATGTCCTGGTGAAAGCGATGAGTCTCGCCGACTGGTGGATGACTCGGTGTAACACAAGAAGGCTCGTTGGGATGTCTTGGTGAGAGTGATAGTCTTTCTGAAAGGAAAACTGAAGTCGATACAAGTTTTAAGCTCGGTGGAACCTCTTGCTGACGGAAACGACTCTTGGCGACATCAATAGTGAAGACTTTGTGGCATCGGGGAGACACTGTTAGTGTCTCACCAAGATGCCAACAAAATTTTGAATTCTTTTGATCGAGTGATGACCATCTACGTGGCTGGTATTCGACCAATAGGAGAAGCTGAATGGGAACCACTAGTAGTTGGTTCATTATGACAGTTCTGTGAGGAAGCTCGACATATAGGGAACGCCATGAATATAGTTTGCAGTTGCAAATGCTCGATGGTTTTTTTATGGTGGTTCGATCAACAGTTGGGTGAACAGTTCGAATTGTATCAGAGTGATTTCTATTCTGTGTAGATTGTAACTTGAAGGTTCCTATACAAGTTTGATCATTGTGAAAGCTGATGTAATCTGGCATCAAAGAGATAACTCAGAACTCTGTATGTAATTATTTGTTACTGTAATACAAAGTGATTTCTCTTGGTGTGGTGGGTTTTTCTCCCGTAAGGGTTTTCCCACATAAATCTGGTGTTCATATGTGTGTGTATATTTCTCTGTTTCTGGTATCTATTTCAAGTGCATCTTAATTGGACTGTAATTGTAAAATTTAAAAGGTATCTCTACGTTCTTCCCTGAGGTTTTGACGTTAGGAGAGTTGTTTTCGCATCTAGCTTTCCTTACAAGTTTGACATTCTGAACAGCGTAAGGAAGGAGTGTAATCAGTAGCACATCAAGGTTATTATCAGGCCTTACGTGCCCAATAACAATGTTAACTGGCAAGTCTTTGAGAGTGATGAGCAGATTCTGTAGTTTCTATTTGAAGAAGACATGTTTGTAGCATCAAACCAGGAGAGAATGAAACAGCAGTATGGAGACCAGGTACTTCAATTGAAGAATAGCAAGTTTCCTAAGGGTTTGGTTACCTTAGAAATTATTTTTTAACTCTGATGATCAAGCTAAAAGTAATAAAGCCAATTTACTGGTTCAGCAAGATCATTATGAGGACTTAGAAATTGCACCCAAGAGAAGCCTCAAGATAGGGAAAATAAACACTGCTGTTGAAAAGCAGTCTTTTCTTCAATTATTCCAAGAATTCATTGACATATTCACTTGGGAATATAGAGATTTGAAGGGATTTGATCCAAGTCTTGCACGACATACAATAGAATTGGAGCCAACAGCCAAACCCATAAGGCAAAAATAGAGGCCAATTAATCCCAAACTGGAGCCACTAATGCAAAAAGAGGTCTTCAGACTTATAGAAAGTGGGATTATCTTTCCCACCAAGCATACTAGTTGGGTTGCAAATCTAGTTCCTGTCAGGAAGAAAGACGAAGAGCTTAGATTATGTGTAGACTTCAGAGATTTGAACAAAGCTTCGTTGAAGGACAGGCACCCTCTTCCGTCTATGGAGCAGATTCTTTAATGTGTGTCAGGTTTTGAACGTTTTTCTTTACTGGATGGATATTTTGGTTATAGCCAGATTTTGGTAAGGGAAGAAGATCAATTTAAAACTGCCTTCACCACAAAGTGGGGCACAATGGCGTATAGAAAAAATGTCATTTGGTTTGTCTAACGCTGGAGCAACCTTCCAAAAGGCTATGGACATGGCCTTCAGCAATTTAATGTATAAGTTTGTCTTAGTATATCTTGATGACATCACTGTCTATTCCAAGAAGACAGCAGATCACATGGACCATTTGAGGCAGGTTTTTGAACGTTGCCGAGAGTTTGGTATATCATTGAACCCCAAGAAATGTGTTCTCTCTATTCATGAAGGAAAACTTCTTGGGTATGTTGTATCTAGGGAAGGAATTACTGCGGATCCTAAAAGAGTTGCAACAATCCTAGAGCTGCCTTTACCTCCGCATAAGAAAGGACTTCAAAGTTTCATTGGTCATATTAATTTTGTCAAGAGGTTTCTCCCTGATATAGCAGTCTTGTTAAAACCCCTCACAGCTATGTTAAAAAAGACTATAGATTTTAGATGGACCTGAGAAGCAAGGGACAGTTTTCAACTGATCAAGGAGGCGTTAGCTTCAGCCCCAACACTAGTTAACCTAAATTTCAACAAGGATTTTACCTTGTATGTTTTTGGTAGTTTTGATGTAATTTCTACAATCTTGGTACAGAAAAATGTAGAAGGGTTGGAGCAGCCCATTGCCTTTTTTAGCAAGGGTCTGGAAGACTATGAGCAGAAGTATACCTTCGTAGAAAAACATGTGTTGGCTGTTGTAAAAAGTTTAAAGAAATTTAGACATCTATTGTCTCATAACAAAATTCATCTTCAAGTGGCACATTCCAGTGTGAAAGAATTTTTACTTAGCAAAGATCTAAATGAAAAATGGGCTGGATGGATCACAAGAGTTATGGAGTATGATGTGGATATTCAGGTCACCAAATTGGTGAGGGGAAAAGGTTTATGCCAACAGCTGCCTAACGAAGACACTTCAACAGTAGAGAATGAACAAGACCCAATTTTGGTCAATGTTGGGACAGCAGATAATGAAGATACCAGCTGGTTGCAGGAAATGTCATTTTTCTTGAGAACCGAGGTATGTCCACCTAATCTAAACAAAGCAAAGAGGAGGTACTACCGACTTCAATCTATTCCTTTCATCTTGATTGATGATGTGTTGTATAGGAAATATCACAGTGGACTACTGCTCAGGTGTTGATAATGATCGAGTGGATCAGATATTACATGAGTTCCATGACAGACCTTCTGGAGGTCACTATGCTGCAAGGACAATAGCCTATAAGATTTTAAGAGCAGGCTATTATTGGCCTGACTTGTTTAAAGATGTGCATACATATGTTAGGAGATGTTCCAAATGTGCCTTGTTTTCAGGCAAAGAAAAGCTTGTTATTTTGCCATTGCAACCAGTTCAGATAGAGTAGTTGTTTATGAAGTGGGGAATTGACTTCATAGGGGCAATTAACCCACTCTCAAGTGCAGGCCATCAATGGATTATCACAGCAACGGACTACTTTACACGATGGACAGAAGCTTTTCCTCTAAAGGAAGCTAATGAAACAGCAGTGTTGAATTTTTATGAAGACATAGTTTGCAGATTTGGAGTCCCAGATTCTATAATTTCTGATAATGCCCTAGCATTTGTTGGTTTGAAGGTTGTTGATTGGGCATTGAAGAATGGAATTTACTTGAGCACAAGCTCCAACTATTATCCTCAGGGCAAAAAACTTGCGCATTCCACTAATAAAAATCTGAATAACATTATCAAAAGGACGCTTCAAAGCAATCAGAGGGATTGGCATGCTAGGCTAAATACTGCCCTTTGGGCAGATAGAATTACCCCTAAGAAGGTGATTGGGAACTCACCTTACATGTTGGTCTATGGTAAAGAAGCAAAATTACTTGTCTCTACTAAGTTTCCTGCCTTAGACATTGCTAGTCAGCTGGTCATGTTTGAATAGACTGACCCACTTGCGTTAAGATATACTCAGCTGATGGAGTTGGAAGAAGCTAGAAACAAGTTTATGAAGAACATGGAACGTCAGAAAATCCTAACTAAGATAACATTTGATAAGAAAACTAGATCAAGAGATTCCATGGTGGGAGATCTTGTGCTGAAATGCGATGTTCTGAAAAGTAGGCCAGGCCATCACACCAAGTTTGACAACATGTGGTCGGGTCCATTTATTATCAAAGACTACAAAGAACACAATGCTTATCAACTGGCCACAATTGAGGGTGAAGTGCTTCCTATCCTAGTCAATGGGATACACCTCAAGCCTTGTTTTGAGGTTTAACAAGTTCCTCCATTGTATATATTAGGTTAGGTTTTATGTTTTCAATAAGTGCTTCTGCACTTTAGTTTGATTGTAATTTCATTCCCTAAGTGATTTTCTAGCACAGTAAATAGCTTCTTTTTAGTTTCTCTTGTTTTATCATTTTTGGCAACCTGTTGTGTTTTATGGGTCTCAAGCGAGTTGTAGCCATGTGCGAACTATTTTTGAATTTTTTCTGAGTTTTCCTAACCACTCCATGCCCAATGGATAGGCCTAGGCTACTGGTTTATGTGTTTAGTAGGAAAACATCCAGCAAAGGTCGCCAGAAATGTTACCCAATTTTCACCTACGAGCTCAATCAGGAAGGATAAATTATGTTTCAGATGTTCTTGAAGGCCAAATGGGGGCATTTGCATCAAGGGTTAGATCACACATCTGATGCTATTTAACAAGGAGGTCTATTGGAGATCTTCGCCTCAATCAGATTTGGCATAAAACTCATCAGAGAGGAAAGTCGGCAAGACCCTCTTGTTGTCTTGCCGACTAGCAGTGCGTTCTATTCATTAGGAATATATCAGTCGGCTAGACAGTTTAATTGCCATGGGTTGCTATACCTCTCACTGACCGCTGCACATAAGGCTAGGCTCACCAAAAGTTTTTCCTTTGGCATAAGGTCCTGCCGACAAGGGTGGGGTCTCATTGAACAAAAAGGGTCTGAGCTCGCCAAGAGATAGAGGCTTCGGCGTGAGGTCTTCCTGACCAGTGAAAGTCACGCCAAAAGTTGTTTACCAGGGCTGGCGTTGAGGAGAGGGGTTCACATTCGCTGAGAGGTCTCGGCAAAAAGAAGTGTCATCATGAAGAAAGAAAGGGCCTTGCTATAACGTCTCGACAACCGAACGAAGTCTCGCCGAAATAGGATGCCTTCGGTGTAATCTAGGGGCTTTGGTATAATGTCTTGCCGAAAGGCTGAAGTCTTGGTGACAGGGGCTAGCGAGGAGGAGAAGTCTCACCGATAGGGTAATGTCTCATTGATAGGAAAGGACATCTTGGAAAAAGGAGACATCATCTGCATGAGGTCTTGCCGATCAACCGTAGTTTAGGCGAAATGAAATAAGCTCTCGCCGGGACAAGGAGGCCTCGCTGAGAAGTCTTGTCGACTTGCAAGTGTCTCACCGAAAGAAATCTTTAAGCTCGGAGAGGTGGTTTGTGTTTTCCAGAGGTCTCATTGATGTGAAAGATCACACCAACATAGATGACATCTGGCCATCGGAGTGATGTCCTATCGATAGCAGGGTGGTCTTGCCAAAATGAAATGAGTTCGGAAGGAAGTCTCCCCGACCCGATGGTGTCTGGGTGACTAACAGAGGTCTCGGTGAAAGTTGTATCATCGCTATGATGTCTCTCCGACAATGAGATGAGTTCATCGAAGGATATTGCCTTTAGAAAAAGGTCTTCCCGATAGCGATTGTCTCGGTGACCACTGTGGATATTGGTATGATTTTTTTCCTTCGCCATGATGTCTTGTCGACTCATGATACTCTCGTCGGCATGTTTTGTGTCTTCGGTGTAACGTGAGTAGCTCGACATGATGTCCTGCCGAAAAGTGAGGTCTCAGTGATGGAAAAGGATATCGGTATGACTAATGGAACCCGCTATGACCTCTTGCCGATGAATGTTTTTCTTGTCGATGGTGTATATGATAGCAATAGGACTCTTGGTGCTCGCTATGACTCTTGTCGAATGCGGGTGTCTGGGTGATGAAATGTGCATATCGGTATAACTCCTGCAGCTCGATATGAAGTCCTACCAGCAGTCCAAGCTATGTCGACCATCCTGTGAAGTATACTCACATCGGGGAGACACGATTAGTGTCTCACTGACATGCAATGTTGTTTGAGGGACCCTTTGACCATCTGGAATCCATGGGGCACAAGTTTGACCAATCATATGGGAGCTAAGGATGCACCATGAGCCATTTGACTACCTAACTCCCCCCTATGGATGAGATTGACAGAGCATAAGCAACGTGTATCTACTCTGAGAATAAAGTGATGAATCAGATTGATATCCAGAAGGTGTCATCGAGCAACAGAAGGGCGGAAACCACAGGGACGGCTGGGATGTCAACTGGCAAGGGTCGATAGACATTAATGATCATGCTTTAGAGCATTCAAAGCGGCTCTGACGGAGGTTCGAGAGTGGACACGGAAGCCAGAAGTAAATGTTGTATTCCAAAAGATCTGAGCACTTCTCCTGAGGGTGATCCTTCATACCGACATGGACAGCAGGGACACACTTAAATGCAACATTAACTTCGTTTTAAAAGATCTAGGGATAGATCTTTTCTGAAGACTGATATTTTTGTAAGCCCTAAGGGTAGGGGCTGACACTCTTTGTATATATGGCATTTTTTCCTTTTTTGTAGTTAGTTCTTACTTGCATATTTTATGCTTTGTGACTTCTGATAGTCCTTAGAGGAGAATACTGAGTTTGTAACTCATTTACAGACATTGTATGTACAGTTTCACCTTTGGAAATCAATAAAGAAAGCAACTTTTGGTTTCTCAGTTATCTGTTTTATTGAGTGTGTTGAATGATTGATAAATTTACATGTGATTTTCTCTTATTCCTTGTTAATTGTCTCATTAACAGCACTTTTAAGCAGAGGAGATGTGTATATTGTAGGTTATAGGATATGTTAGTGATGCAAACCATTTTAGTTGTGAGGAGAATTTATCATCCTTCTAGGACTATATGTATCATAGCTTTCTTATAAAAAATTTATGCAATATCATATGAGTATTGAGTTGTGCACATTA
>VDFB02097278.1:121223-187281 GCA_007258455.2 Sequoia sempervirens
ATCGAAGGATATTGCCTTTAGAAAAAGTCTTCCGATAGCGGTGCATCACCATTGACCAGCTGGATATTGGTATGATTTTTCCTTAGCCATGATGTCTTGCCGACTGGTGATACTCTCGCGGCATGTTTTGTGTCTTCGTGTAACGTGAGGAGAGTCGGACATGATGTCCTACTGACAAGTGAGGTCTCAGCGATGGAAAAGGATATCAGTATGACTAATGGAACCCGCTATGACCTCTTGCCGATGAATGTTTGTCTTATGATGGTGTATATGATAGGATAGGACTCTTGGTGCTCGCTATGACTCTTGTCGAATGCGGGTGTCTGGGCGATGAAATGTGCATATCGGTATAACTCCTGTAGCTCGATATGAAGTCTTGGCAGTCCCAAGCTATGTCGACCGTCCTGTGAAGTATACTCACATCGGGGAGACACGATTAGTGTCTCACTGACATGCGATGTTGTTTGAGGGACCCTTTGACCGTCTGGAATCCACGGGGCACTATTTCGACCAATCATATGGGAGACTAAGGACGCACCATGAGCCGTTTGACTACCTGACTCCCCCTGTGGATGAGATCGACAGAGCATAAGCAACGTGTATCTGCTTTGAGAATAAAGTGATGAATCAGTTGATATCCAGAAGGTGTCATCGAGCAACAGAAGGCGGAAACCACAGGGGACGGCTAGGATGTCAACTGGCAAGGGTCGATAGACATTAATGATAATGCTTTAGAGCATTCAAAGTGGCTCTGAGGGAGGTTCTAGAGTGGACACGGAGGCTAGAAGTAAATGTTGTATTCCAAAAGATCTGAGGACTTCTCCTGAGGGCGATCCTTCATACCGACATGGACAACAGGGACACACTTAAATGCAGCATTAACTTCGTTTTAAAAGATCTAGGGGTAGATCTTTTCTGAAGACTGATATTTTTGTAAGCCCTAAGGGAAGGGGCCGACACTCTTTGTATATATGGAATTTTTTGCCTTTTTTGTAGTTAGTAATTACTTGCATATTTTCTACTTTGTGACTTCTGATAGTCCTTAGAGGAGAATACTGAGTTTTGTAACTCATTTACAGACATTGTATGTACAGTTTCACCTTTGGAAATCAATAAAGAAAGCAACTTCTGCCTTCTCAGTTATCTGTTTCATTGAGTGTGTTAAATGATTGATAAATTTACATGTGAGTTTCTCTTATTCCTTGTTAATTGTCTCATTAATAGCACTTTTAAGCAGAGGAGATGTGTATATTGCAGGTTATAGGATATGTTAGTGATGCAAACCGTTTTAGTTGTGAGGAGAATTTATCATCCTTCTAGGACTATATGTATCATAGCTTTCTTATAAAACATTTATGCAATATCATATGAGTATTGAGTTGTGCACATCAGCTTTTACTGGTTGATTGAAAACTGTGTGTTAATCAGCTGTTCATGATTGAACAAATTTGGTGTATCGCCATAGGAGTAATTTTCAATTTTTATGTTCCTTCTCCCTTTACCTCACAAAGATTAGTAATTAAGTGATATTACCAGTTAGGAGCCGGCCTAATCCGGAGGTTCATTTCAACTGTAGGCAACCCACAACCTTGAAATGATCCCATGTTTCTCTAGAAAGCTCAATTTTTGTAACTTTGCACAGGGTGCAATTTTTAGAGATAACAATTCTCAAGTGTAATGATTTTTCTATGCATCTTGCAATTTATATGTATGATCAGTCATCTTTTATAAAGCATGGATAACCTTTCATGGAATTTTTGTTGTAATTAGACAATTGCCATTGTGAGAATAATCATTTAATTTGTATGGAAGTAAGTCTTTCATATTATTTGACTTGGTATTGTAAACTTGTCTTTGCAGGATTCTCTCGAGGGGAATAGCAGAACTATGATGATAGGTAGAGTTGTACAACACCATAAATCATTTGGCATTATCAATATATTGCTTATAGAATACTCTGTACAAGTAAAATGGAATGTGCAATGACAATTGGTCTCGAATTCAAATTTGAATATAAGTACATTATACACAAGAAGATGGTATCTATTCTATGATTTAAACAACCCCAAAATAAGAAAATTAATAGGTTCCATTTGTTTACTTTCTCTTAGACACTTGTTTAATTGACGAGACCCTCAGAATGTCTTGTGGATAACCAGCAGTGTTCAAAACTCCTGAAGAGGTCAGATCGGTGTGACATTGGATCTATCTTGCTGACGGAAGTCATCAGAAAGACATGGACTATCAGAGTGAGTTTTCTATCCTGTGTCGATGATTGATCTCTCACCAATGGGTTGGCTTCGGTGGTCATCACCAAGAGTCTCCGTGATGGTACATTTCAACGAATATTTAAAAAAAAAAAATTGCATTGTTTTGTCGCAATTTTGACGAAAACCACCGACGAATCACTGAAAAGGTCTGATGAAGTTGCTATAGCTGTGACAAAGGCTTTGTCATAATTCCTTTCCCATTCTGTCACAATTTCGATGAAGGCTACCGACGAATCATAGAAAACGTCCGACAAAGTTGCTTAGCTGCGATGAAGGCTTCATCATAACTCCTTGCCCATTTCGTCGCAATTTCAATGAAGGCCACCGACAAATCACAGAAAAGGTCCGATGAAGTTGATATGCTATGACGAAGGCTTCATTGTAACTCCTTTCCCATTTCATCACAATTTCAACACTAGCCACCGATGAATCACAGAAAAGGTTTGACGAAGTTGCTTAGGTGCAACGAAGGCTTCGTCGTAACTCCTTGCCCATTTCGTCACAATTTTGACGCAGGCCACCGATGAATGACAGAAAGGTCTGACGAAGTTACTTAGCTGTGACAAAGGCTTCGTCGTAACTCCTTGCCCATTTCGTCGAAATAGCGACAAACTTTTGGTGTTGTTTCAACGCTTTGAAAGAGCCATTGCAATTGCATTTTGGTTGTAATTCGTCAGTGCATACACGAAGTTTTCGTTGATATTCTGATGAACATCCGAGTCATTTTATGATGTCGATGACCGACGAATCTGCACCGTTATTTCAATGTTTAATTAGTCGTCAGAATTTCGACGAAAAAATAGCGATGAAATTTTTTTCATCAATTCGTCGATTTTCTAACAAATGTTTGTCAAACGACCAACGAACGTTCATCAGAAAATGGAATCAAATTCAGTACTGACCAGCAAACTTGAGTTCTTGAATCATGAAAAACTCTTCAAACTTGCTACTCCAACTTTCTTCTTGGGACACCACCTGCAAAAATGATGAACTTTGCATTGAAATGATGCATTAAATAGACATTAGTGTTTGAATTAGGTTTTTCTTTCTTTTTCCTTCATCCTCAAAACCCTAAAAACCTCTGTTCATTGAACTTGGACGTCCATCTTTCTTCTCACAAACTTGGAAACTTTGAAAATCTTGAAAATTTTACTAAGGCATGGGAAGTTGGGCACCCTTCTTGACTAGGGGCGCCCACTTCAAGCAGTGTTAGTCATTTTTTTGATATTTTAAACTTTTCACAACTTTAACCCCCTACTTTGACCTCAATTCCCGGCTTGCAGATTAATCTGATGAGCGAGTTGAATGATTCATCGCGGAGCCTAACCCATTCTGAGAAGATTGTTCTGGAGGCGTCTCTGGCTAAAAACTTCATTTCGACCTTCGAATTCATGGGAGCCTATTTCCTCCAGGGGCGCCCATTTTGTCCAGAATTAGCCATTTTTATGATTTTCAATTTCTTCATTACCTCCTCTTCCACAGATGATCTTGTCAAATCTAGTGATCTGGGCATCAGATTGACTGATGGTTATGCTCGTTGCAAAGCTGAGGAGATATTAAGAAGGGTCTCCTAGGGGAAACTTCATCAAACAGTTGAGTTTGGGCCTCCAAAATCTTGGGCGCCCCTAGCAAGGTGGGGCACCCAAACTCACTAGAGTTAGAAATTTTTTCACTTTCTTATGTTTGCTTATGAACCTTGATTCTTAGCTCTCATCAAACCCTATGTTCAGCCTCTCATATCTGGCAACTGCAAACTTCGATTGACACGTTGAATATCTCGTTGGAGAGCCTGATCAACACTGAAGAAATCATGTTAGAGCTACATCTGCAAATTCATCTATTTAGACCCTTGAAAACTTGGGCGCCTCTTCTCTCCTGGGGAGCCCAAACCTCCCAAACTAAACCATTTTCTTGATTTCCACCTTCCTTTTCAAACCTCCATTCTGTATGTTCCAGTTTGATCTAAATTTGCTAGAGAATGGGCAGTCGGATGCTCTGACAGAGATAGGCATTGCAAAGTTGGCTGAATACTGAAGAGATTGAGCATTCTCACAAACCCTAACTACTGAGTTAGGTGCTCCAAAAATTTGGGCGCCCTTCTTCACCAGGGGTGCCCAGAGTTCCCAGACTTAGTCAAATTTTGATAATTTTCATGTTTTTCATTCTGACTTCTATTTAGATCTTCCCTATTCAACTTTGAATCCTGGGCGACTGGATGATCCGTTGACTGCACCGTTGGATTTGTTGTGGAGCTAGAAGAGAACTAAGCAACTTTGATTGGAGGCTCAAACCCTAATTTCAACTTTTAATGCCCTAAAAAGATGGGCACCTATTCTCTCCTGGGGCACCCATGACAAGCAGTGTTAGAATATTTTTCACAATTTTCACCCTCTTTCTTCGTTCTTCGTGCTTGTTCACCAACTCGCCTTCTGTTGAACGCCTGAGCGTGGAATCTAACACCTAGCAACTGACTGACCTCCATTTATGACCTCAACGCTCCTGATATGCTTCTAAAAAAGTAGAATAGACCCATTAGGGCAAAACTGATTATTTTGAGATTCTGACTGCACCAGCCTAATATGGAAGTATTTTGAGCCAATCAAAATTAGTTTGAACTCTAACAGACCAACTTTCTACTTTTAGAAAGTTTTTCCAGTATTCGTTTCAAAAGAAACCCAAAAAAACCTAGAAAAAGTTACTATTTTTAAAAATTTCTTAAAATAGCAATTTTCCTAAAACGTAGGGATGAAAAATTGAGACCTGGGTTTTGTAGATTAGGTTGCTCTGAGTAGACCCAGATCATCATATTTTGTGAATTTCATATTTTAACCCCTCATGCAAGACATGCACACCCAGATTTTGACCATTTTGACTGATTTATCAAGACTTTTACTCATTTCTTCAAAATGTCTAAGTGTAACAAAAATTTTAATTTGGGGGTACAACATTGGCTCTGTTTGGGGACCGTGGCGGATACTTACGGCATAGGAGAACCATAGAATCTCTAGAATTTTGAGATTTAGACTAGTGCCTTGTCCATTGGGTATTGGAGTCAGCATCATTTCCTAATCACCTATTTGCAAGACTTTCCTAAGTCACCTAAAATCGGACTTCCTAGAAATCACCTAATAGTTGGACTTCCCTGCAAATCACCTAAAACAAGACACCTAATCACCTAAAACACGACAGGACTGTTATGAAAAGGGGAAACACAACATAACGATCACATCACGAAAACAAGGAAAATATTTACAAAGATTGTTTTGCAAAAACTTACTCCACCCCCGAAGGGACGAAGTGCTTTAGTTATTGCCCGCTATGTGGTAGAGGGAGGAGACTTCCATCCAAGTGTGAGAGAATATAGGTGTTCTCTCCTGCAATCTCATGAATCTTGAAAGGTCCCAACCACAAGGAATCAAATTTTTTGTGCATTCCCTTGGGCTCATGTCTCTTATCCCATAGGAGGACTTGATCTCCAACCTCGAAATCCTGTTGGTGAGATTTCTTGTAAAAAAAATTCTTCACTCGCTCCTGGTACTGAGTGATTCTATCTACCACCTCCACCCTCTCTTCTTGAATCTTGGTTAGGTATAGAATGTGCTTCTAAATAGGATTTGTGAATTCTCCATCTTCTACTGAGGTCACCAGCTACAAGGTAGACAACTCTAACGTGATAGGTATCATTGCTTCTGTACCATACAGGAGGATAAGGGTTGAGGTACCAATGGCTCTCTTCAGAGTAATTCTTTCAGCCCAGAGAGCATCATAGAGTTTCTTGTGCCAAGTTCGTTGACTAGAATCAACCAACTTGTGGATAATTGTGACAATGTTCTTATTCGATGACTCAACTTGTCCATTACCCTATGGGTAATAATTTGATGAATGAGATAAAGTGATGTTTTGGTTGAAACAAAACTCCATTAGCTCCTTGGATGAGAAAAATGTTGCATTATCTGTCACAATTTTACGAGGCACCCTGAAGCGCGTGACAATTTTTTCCTTCAAGAACTCACACATGACCTCAGACGTAGCTCGCTTGGTGGGAATGGCCTCAACCCATTTAGTGAAATAATCAACAGCTGTAAGGACAAAAATATGCCCCTTGTTGGATCGTGGGTTGATAGGACCAATAAAATCCAAACCCCATTGCTGAAATGGAGCATCTATAACAACTGGCCTGAGAGGAGTGACTACCAACTTCACCTTGCCAACAAACTGTTAACACAACTGACATTTATGCACCCACTCATACGCATCACGGAACATAGTTAGCCAAATGAACTGTGCCCGTAAGATTTTAAAAGTTGTCACCTTTAAAGAAAAGTGACCACCGCATGCTTGATTGTGGAAGGCTTCCAGCAAGTGTCATTGTTGATCTTTGGTGACACACAATAGGAAGCTTCCGTCGAGCCCCCGCTTGTACAGGATGTTGTTGATGATCACATAATTTTGCGCTTTTAGCTTTAGCATTCTTTTCTATTGCTTGTTCAGGTGATTCGAACAATCACCATAAGTCAGGTAATACAATATCTCAATAAACCATTCTCCTGAAGATTCGATCAGTAGGACCATTGGAAGATCCTCTTTAACTTCAAGTTCAATCTCAGGTATACCTTTGGCTTGAAGCTTCTTATCACCATCTTCTGATATCAACTAACAAAGACCTCTCCCACGGATGAGTTTGGTTGGCTTGATCTCCAAGTCATACTCTTGCACTTTCGTGACCCAATTACCTCTCTTGGAGCCCATCTCCTGTTGAGTTAGCACGCTTTTCACTGTTGGATCTGTGACATATACAATGGTGTGATTATTCAAGATATAAAATCTAAAAAATTTTATAGCTCAGACCACTGCATAGGCATTCTTTTCAATATGAGAATATCTTGATTCACTGTCCTTGAAACTGTAGCTCATGAAAGCTATTGGAGACTCAGTTTCGTCATTTAACTTCTATGTCAGAATGGTGCACAAAGTATGCTCTGATGCATAACAATAAAGGATAAACTCCTTTTCAGAATCTAGATGGACTAGCACTGGAGCTCGACTAATGGCTTCTTTTATTTCTGCAAATTCCTTCTTCCCTTCTTCTGTCCACTTGAAAACTGTCTTCTTCTTCATCATTGTAGACATATCTTTAGTCAACTCAAAAAAATCCGATACAAATATTCGTATGAAATTTACCTTACCAAAGAAAGAGTGTACCCCTGTTCTGCTTGTTGGAAGAGACAAACTTTTGATAGCTTCTGTGCGAACCCAAGCCTAAGTACCTGCAAAACAACATGATTAAACAAGTTAAACAAGGAAATGCAAGCCTAAACATGGATTCCCCATGAGATTCATTAACATAGCTCAAATTAGGAAGAAAATGATGAAGAACACAATGAAATAACAAAAACAAGATTGAATCCTAATTAAGCATGCAAACTCTCAATCCCATGGGGGAATTGGTGCCAATTTGATGTGGAAATTTGTCCCTTTCCCAATCCCTAAGATGCAAGATTCGATATGTAGACTTGATGATGAAATTTGATCCACTTTTGATGATGAATGATGAAGACTCCAAGCTAAATCTGCAAAAGAACCTAGCTAAGAACTCAATGGTATGAAACTTGATAGATATTTGAGCATGGTAACTTTACTCAAATTGTGGATGATGAAATAAGGATAGGAGCTCTTCATTTATAGGATTTCAAGATGGATGAAAGCCCAAATTTGAGCAATGTGGGACTAACTTTCATCCAAGGATATGATGCCACTTGTCAAGCTATGAATGGATGATGGTTGTGCAAGATTTGGGGTTTGTGCCAATAAATGTCAATATTTGAAATTCAAATTTGTTGAAATGACATGTAAGAGGGAAGGGAAAATGCAATAAATGCCACTTGGCTCAAGGCAAAGGACATGTAATATGAATTTATTGCCTTGTTGGATGTACATGTTGACTTGGAATTTTTGAATTCTAATTGAGAGAATATTCCAAAAGATGCCTTGTGAGGAAAATAGGGATTTAATAAATGAATTAAATCTATTTTCATGTGCAACTTGGAAAATAGGGATTTAATAAATGAATTAAATCTATTTTCATGTGCAACTTGCATTATCTAGAGGATGTGACATGAGATGAGGTTAAATTAATCAAGGGTTTAATTAATTTAACAAGAGATTAGATGATGTGACTTATTTGACTCAAATTTATGGGTTTATTTAAATCAATAAGAGAGGAATATGATAAGAGGCTAATTAAATAAATATTTTGATTTATTTAATTAAAAGGGATGGTGTTAGATTAAATCAAATAAGGTTTTAATTTATTTAATTTAATGGATAGACTTTAGAGATTTAATCAAATAAATTGATTATTTAATTAAATAGGGATAATTATATCAAATGGATTGATTTAATTAACAAGAGAAAGTGACTTGATTAAACAAGATGATTTATTTAATTAAGATACAAATATTGATGAATTTAATCAGATAAGAGAATTTGATTAAATGGTTAGACCAAGGGATGATTTAGGAAGAAACGGTGTTAGTAAGTCAGGATCAGATGCACGATGTCAATCAGTATATTTTCTATGTCTATATTTTGCCCCTTTGAAGCAAGGCACTCATTGCGTTGGTTCAAAGAATAAGCAATCTCGATCAAAGCCAAAAAAAAATGATTTTAAAAACTTGCCCCACCGCTGCATGGCGAGAGGAAATATGCCATTATGATGCCCCCTTGAGAGATCGGACGAAAATTTTAATTTTTTGGGTGATCTTGTGAAAAAAAGGTGAAAAAGTGCCCGAGAGGTTCGAAAGTGGTCTGAGAGGCTAAAAACGTGTCTAAACGCAATAAAATGATAAAAACAAGTCTTAAACAGATGAAAATAGGTGCGGGGGTCCAAAACCCTAGCAGGACAGCCAATTAGGGCTAAAAAACCCTAATTTTTAGGCTAAAAAGGGGCCTGAGGGGTCACTTTCAATTCATTTTCACACACCTCCGCCAGCGAACCTCGACATTTGAGCTCTGACCTCCTGACGATATGGCGCAGCGACAGCTTCCCCTACACATTTCAGATCGAGTTCAGACCTACCAGCGGCCACTAGGCATCGGTGCCCTGGTATGTGACCCCAACTGACACTTTATTTTTTCAATTTAGTGCATTTATTACTAGTTTTAGGGAGAGCTCACCTCTAGCGGCAATATTATAGCGCCGCTCGGTGTGTGAAGCGCACTACTTTTGGCCATTTTGAGCCGCAGCGGTGCAATTTGGAGTTTAAAAACTCCACTGCTGGGCTCGGGCTTGGCTTGGACTCGTAGGCCATTTTGAGAAAAGTGCATTGTGGCGGCACCCTTTTCAAGAAAATTGCGATGCTGGGGGTGAAATCATGCTACGGCGGTGCTATATGGCGAAATTCTGAGTCCAGCGTCGGATTTTTAGAAAACTCAAACTACGACGCCTTCACAACTTGCGTCGCTGGATGCAAGTTTGGAGCATTAGGTCAAGAATTTTTCAAAAAAATTTAACATGCCAACTTTGCTAATACAGGACGGGCCTAAGGAGTTGTACTCTCAAGAGCACCGGTCGTGGGACTTGGTGACTATTCTTCAGGGTCTTAGCGACAGAGACCAGGACCGAGTGGGGGCCGCCAGGCTTTGGCACATTGCGTACACAGCTCCCGTGCACACACACCTCGAGATGCTATCAATGCTAGCTGAGAGATGGCATAGCGAGACATCGTCATTTCATCTTCCCACTGGTGAGGCGACCGTCACACTGGAGGACATTTGGCACATACTATGGTTGCCCATTCATGGCCGCTGAGTGATTTATGATATGGAGGAGGGACGTGATTGTTGCACCCAAGTCCTCGCCATATGAGATATCATTTATTGCAAGGGATAGATTGAGTTGGAGAGGTACAGAGTGATAGCATCTCCCTTTCGCTGGGCGATTGCGGCGATCATCTCGGGTTTGGTTGCCCCAAACAGACGAGGACGGTACTTCAGTCCTAGATGGAGATACTGCTAGGAGAGGATGGTAAGGGATAGGCCAATTCGATTTGCATGGGGGCTCGTCCTTTTGGCTTCCCTTTATAGAGATTTGCATGAGTATGCATACATGGATGGTAGAGCACTGGGAGCTGGGGTGACACTTCTGCACATTTGGGCATGGGAGCACATTTTTGTGTTGCGTCCACGGGTCATTCCGGTTCTGATGGGGGCAGAGGATGCCCTAGTGGCACGGTATAGAGGTGGTGTGTCCTTCACACACACCGGAGAGCATGGGATCCCCCACTGGAGGCAAGTCATAGATGAGATGGTTGTGTTCATTTGGAGACCCTACCTCAGTCAACCTGGATGGGCTAATGATGCAGCACAGCTCTTCTACTGTCGGTAGGACAGATATATGCAAGGTCGAGAGCATACCATGATAGAGCGGTATTTTCCCGGGCGCGTACAGCGTCAGTTCGGAGAGCCACAGGATCGGCCAGATGATGGTTACGTGGCCGTTTTTGCACGTAGTATGACACAGGTGGCATGGGGGCCAGGTATTCCTACAGTGGAGGCGGTTGACAATTTTCGGCAGCTGGTAGCCCGACCGTGGGCCTACAATCAGGGATTGGTAGATCCAGGCACAACACAGGAATACAGGGATTGGTTCAGGCCTCCTCCCCATTTGACTGTTCCAGGTGAGGATCTGGAGGCACACAGAGTCAGAAGTAGGGGTATAGGACGAGGATGAGGTCTCAGGGTCGCAATTCAACAGGACCCACCATTTGTGCCCCCAGTTCCACTAGATCACGAAGATGTCCCCATGCAGGACCAGTAGCAGGATCTGCCAGTCCCACCACCACGAGCCGAGGGTGAGGGTCAGGTTCCCATACAGCCACGGGCACAGCGAGTAGGGCAAGCAGACGCGCGGGATGCCCTAATTTTGCAGTTATAGGCATAGATATAGGCAGTGATGGTTGAGCGGGACCAGGCACGAGCTGAGAGAGAGCAGCTTAGAGCAGAGAGAGATCAGGCTATACATCAGCGATAGGTCACAGAGCTACAGGCAGCCATAGAGCTGGGTCGTAGACAATAGATAGAGAGCATGACAGCCGCTTCATCCTCTCAGGGTATAGTGCCGGTCCGATCCTACAGGGAGGTCGTTCGAGAGGCACAGTACTATCGCTGAGTCTATCATGATCATGTTCCTAGAGCAGCCTGGGTTCTAGAGTATTCAAAGCGGGCCAGCCAGAGACCACCAGAGGGTCACGGTGACAGGGGCGAGGGTAGCATCCACAGAGATCGGGCATGATTTAGATGATACACATTTTTGGTGCCTTATGGGCTCATTTTTGATAGTCCGATAGGCATTTTGTACTGATTGACACATATGTACAGTGATCCGATTATTATTTGTATTATGACAGTTGATGATATGGTGTATATATGAGTCGATTTTGATGCGATGCAATGTGTTATCTATGCATGTATAATTTATTTTTATATGCTTTGTAGTGATGTTTTATGGATGCATTTATTTCTAATGATGTTTATGCATTTGATTATGACCTATAATGTGCAATGATGTTAACTATATGATGATTTATTTTATGCAAATGTGATGTGTGAGATGATTTAATATATGGTATATGTAATGATGTGCAGAAAATGCTTATTTATGAGATGATTTATGATGAATGTGATATGATGCGATGGTTGTGGTATGATGCGAATGATTTTATGAGATGATTTTTTTTAGAATAACCAATGTTATTATCCTAAATGATGTATGTGATGCAACGATATATCAATGCCAAGTAATATGCTAATGTGTAATGAATTAAATGGTTATATGCCTATTTGTTTTATGATTATGCAGTAAATGATTATGAAATGATTCTGTAAATGTTATGTGATGATTTAGATGGTAATGTGAAATGGTTATGAAATGCAAATGCAATGTTTATGCAATGATTAATATAATGCTATGAGATGCAATGTAATGGGTGAAATGCGATGATATGGATGCACCTATTTATATGATGATGAGAATGTAATGTTTCGCATATGATATGCAATGCAATGTGCTAATGATATATATATGATGTGCTTATGTAATATGCTAATGATGCGTGGATGCAGGATCAATGGTGATGATGAGCAGTTGTCATAGTACCTTGGTTAGCGCGGTTAGTAAGAAAAGAATAATTCATTTCAACAAGATGCAAGATGACACAGATGCAGATGATGATGATGATGATGATTACTTGCCGAGGAATTAGGATTTTCAAAGGGCCAAATTTATTACGTTTGATAACACACATGGTACGATGCATCAAGGTATAGGCAACCAGGATGGCATGGTACTTAGTGTGATGGAATTTGACTCGATAATCAGATAGGAGTATTCTTGCTCATACCTGACATATGGAAACCTTGCTAGGATGCACTTCAGAAGTTTCAGACATCTCACACCAAAACATGGAAAGGTAAACCTATCCCTGCAATAGTCAACAAGTTGCCCTAGACCTCTTCCATATATGCCTAACAAAGCAAGTATTCGCCGAGGTTATATTGCAAGGACTTCCAACAAGCACAACAGACAAAAGATAAAGATCACTGCCCCATTCCTATTTCTCTAAATCTGCTACTTTGGGATATCATCGAGAAGTCCTTGGAATAAGTGCAAAATAAGATAAGTCAAAAAGATAAAGACCAAGCGAACAAACAAACTGATGCTCTTCAATACCGCTAACGAGACAAGGATGTGTTTTCTAAGATGATATCTGAAACCTATTGCCAAAAGATAATGCCCATTGTAGGAAGGATTCATCCTAGGAAATGTTAGTGGATGGCAGCACGCCATTTCGTTTATGAGGGATGATTGATATGGGACAAATTCAGATGATGGTGTTATCGATACGAAGAGATGACCAATTTGTTTACTCACTGTCCTAGACTTAAGACTTGGCGTTTTGAGTTCTACTTTTAAACCTGCTAGACTTGTTCCGAATTGTTTTACCAAAGGTTGATGATGATGATCAGTTTATTGTGAGTGATGTTTATTGCAGGTGCAAGCGAGATGAGAAGGATGGATTTTTTCAAATATTTGGATGTTTTTGGAGTTTTGCAATGTTTTGAGGCTGTTTGTGGTATTTTTTCTTTTTTTGAGATTTTCAAATGTTTTGATTTTTCTGGATTTTCCAATGTTTTTGGGATTTTTTGAGATTTTGACCAAGAGACTAACCTAAAGACCTATCCTAGGGGCCTCGGGGGCTGATCAAAAGATTAGCCTTGCCTACATTATACAAGCAGAAACCACGTAGTTTGACTGACGACTTGACCGATTTACAAATGAAGATATACATGATGCGATGTCAGTTTATTATGATGGACTCCTATAGGACTGACCTAAATGTCTCAGGGGATGATCAAAGATCAACCTTGCCTACATTCAAGCTCAGAGACAACGTAGTTCGACAAGACTAGCTTGTTTTTGGCTTGTTTTGAATTATCTTTTGGCTTGTTTTTGGATTTTGCTATGTTTTGAATGTTTTTGGATTTTCTGATTTTGAGGACTTTAAGATCATACACATATCTGATCCGATGAGAATGTGCCCCCAGTGTCATGCAACAGACTACCCTAATAAAGGCCAGACAAACTGACCTTAACGATGGGCCAAGTAGTACTAGGAGGGATCATGCTACGAACACAGGACCAAGCTATGGTGCGGATGCGAATGGATGTGTGATGGATGGAGACCTGAATGCGATGGATGGTGGAAGCGAAATGGAGGGATGATGTAGAACAAGCCATAAAGATCCTGGTAGATGGAAAGTGCTTATTTACACAAGGCGCCTGTTTGCTAGGTTTTCACCAAGGTACTTGCCCAAAGTGCCACCAACATGGTTTTCACTAGAGGACGATTTTTTTGATCCTTTTTCTAATTTTTTTGGATTTTTTGCTTTTTTGATTTTTTTGTTGTTACCAAGACACCTGTTTGCCAGGTTTTCGCCAAAGTAACCATTTTTTAGGACTTTTTCTGATTTTTTGGATTTTTTGGTTCTATACCTGGAAGAATTAGGCATAAAACTTTTTGAGATGGGAGCTATTCATGGGCTCCTGCAAAGGTCCCCCTTCGAGTGTTGATAGCTGATATGCCCCTAATTTATAGCTTGCTATGATGATGAAAGGCCCTAACCAATTGGGTTCGAACTTTCCTTTGTTGCTGGGATTCGGGACATTTTTCTAATTTTCTTTTAAGACCAATTCTCTGACTTGAAAAGTTCTGCTTTTGATCTTCTTGCTGTAGCTTCGTTTGAGTCTATTTTGATAGACTTGCAAATGATTCAAAGCATCTATTCATTTCTCATCCAGTAACTCCAACTCGTTTAGTCTTGACACCCGATAGTCCTCATCCGTGATGAGGTTTTGCAATGATATCCTGAGGGATGGAAGCTCGATCTCAATGGGGAGTATGGCCTCTGATCCGTAGACCAAGGAGAAAGGGGTAGCGCCAGTGGGTGTGCGGATGCTGGTTCGATAAGCCCAGAGGGCGAGATTAAGCTACAAGTGCCAGTCACGACCTGCGTCATTGATTATTTTCTTGAGGATTTTGAGGATGGTTTTGTTCGTGGCTTCTGCTTGGCCATTGCCTTGGGGATAGTACGGGGTGGAGAAGCGATGCTAGATTTTGAATTTCTCGCACAAGTCACGAACCTCCTGGTTCTTGAATGGTGTCCCATTATCTGAGATAATGGCTTGTGGGACACCGTAACGACAGATGAGATAGTTCAGGATGAATTTTTAGATCTGCTTTCCAATGATATAGGTCATGGGTATGGCTTCCACCCACTTTGTGAAGTACTCAGTTGCAGTGATAATGAATTTATGGCCATTGGATGAGGTGGGTGAGATTTTCCCAATGAGGTCGAGTCCCCACTGTGAAAAGGGCCATGGTGTGATGATTGGGTGAAGCTCTTGAGTTGGAACATGGATGAGGTCCCCATGCTACTGACATTGTAAACACCTTTTAGCATGATCATGTGCTTCTCGCTCCATTGTGGGCCAATAATACCCCAACCTTAGCAATTTCTTGGCTATGGTTATTCCGCTTGAGTGTGAGCCACAAATACCATTATGAACCTCGGTTAGAGCGGTTAATGCCTCCTCAGCATTTAGACAGCGCAGTAAAGTACCTTCTATGCTTCTATAGTATAAGGTATCACCTAGGATGACAAATCTGGATGCCTTTTTGATAAAGGTTCGTTTTAGGCTTGATGGTAGGTCAGCGGGTATGACTCCTATGCGAAGATATGTATAGATGTTGTGATACCAAGGATTGTCAGGACCAATGATTTGACACACATATTCTGATTCTAGTACCTCGAATGTGGGAACGAGAAGCTGCTCAATCAAAAATTTGTATTTCAGCATGTTGTGAGGGATGTCTACTAGAGACCCAATTGTAGCCATGGCGTCAGCGGCTCTGTTGTTGGTTCTCAGAATCTGCTCAAATGTTATGTCAATGAAGGATTCCTTGAGAGTCTCCGCCAATTTCTTGCATGGAGTTAGCTTGTCATCCTTAGTCTGATATTCATCATTGACTTGATTTATGATCAACTGAGAGTCTCCGTAGACTTTGAGGACTATGATATTCCATTGCATTGCTATCCTGAGACCTATAGTCAAAGCCTTGTATTCCACTATGTTGTTTGTGCAAGGGAATGCTAGTTTGTATGACCCTGGTATGCAGTCCCCTTGTGGGGTGATGAAGAAGATACCAGCTCCTGATCCATGTTGAGTATATGAGCCGTCAAAGTATAGTTTCCAGTGATTGGAAACGTTGAGATTAAAAATAAACTCATCTGGAAATTCTAAGACAAGAGGGTTCTCAGAATATATGGGTTCTTCTGCTAGTTGATCTGCAATAACTTGTCCCTTGATTGCTTTCCTCTCTACATACTCGATGTCGTACTCTAACAATATCATAACCCATTTTGCCATTCTGCCAGTTAACATTGCCTTGGATAAGAGATACTTGAGGGGATCAATTTTCGTAATGAGCTTTATCTTGTGTGCCAACATGTAGTGTTTGAATTTTTGGGATGCAAATACTACTACGAGGCAAGCTTTCTCGATGAATGAGTAGTTTAGCTTGTGGCCAACCATTGTCCTGCTGATATAGTAGATAGCCTTCTCCGTTATGTTTTCATCATGCTGAGCAAGAAGAGCTCGAAGGGATGCTGCTATTGCTGACACATATAATATCAATGGCTTTCTTGGGATAGGTGGCATTAACATTGGTGGTGTCAGTAGATATTCCTTGATTTTGTTAAATGCATCTTCACACTTTGTATCCCATTTGTATGCTACCCCCTTGTGGATTAGGTGAGAATATGGATTCTACTTGTCTGCCAGTTGTGCTATGAGTCATTGGATGGATTGAAGTCTACCTTGGAGACCTCTCAGTTGTTTTAATGTCTTTGGTGCTTCCATCTCAAGGATTGCTTTTACTTTTTCCGAATCCACCTCGATACCACTCATGGACACTATGTATCCTAGCAGTTTACCTGATTGTACGCTGAAGACACACTTCTTGGGATTTAGTCTGACTTTGTATTCCTCCAGTCTGTCAAAGATAGCACTTAGGGTTGCTATATGATCTTGTCTTTTTCTTGACTTTGCTAGAATATCATCAACATAGTCTTCGACTGTTTTGTGAATCATGTCATGGAATATTAGTGTCATGGCCCTTTGATAGGTTGCTCCTATGTTCTTTAAGCCGAATGGCATCATGTTCCAGTAGTAGGTCCCCCATGGGCAAGTGAAAGCCGTCTTGTGTTGATCTTCTTTTGCTATCATAATCTGATTATATCTTGAAAATTTGTCCATTAGTGATAGCATCTCATGCCTTGTTGTCATGTCCACTATCATATCGATATTGGGAAGCGGGAAATCATCCTTGGGACATGCTTTGTTCAAATCTCTGAAGTCCATACAGATTTTGATGGCTCCGTCAGGTTTTGAAATAGGTACTAAATTTGATACCCATTCTGGATAATCAATTGGTCGGATAAATCCTGCGTCTAGCAATTTTTTGAGCTCCATTTTGACCAATAAGGCTATTTGAGGATGCATTTTTTAGAGTTTTTGCTTGACGGGTTTTGCCTTTGGATATACTGCTAAATGATGAACCACAATCTCTGGATCAAGCCCTAGCATATCAACATAACTCCATGTGAAGTTTATCTATCTTTCCTTTAGGAATGATGCAAGGAGTTCTTGCTCTTCTGATAATAATGATTCCGCATAAAATGTGATATGAGAGGTCTCCTTTGTTCCTATGTTGACCGGATTGCATTTTTCGGCCAAGACTGCTGACTTCTCCTGTTGGATAGCTCTTAATGGAAGATTGAATCCTTCATCCTCAGGTGCCTCAGATAGGTTTTCACCGTTGGATACGTCCTTTATTTTTACTATTTTCTTGTTGGAGAGTACCACAGTGTGGTTTTCACTCAAGGACTTGGATATGATTCTTAGTTTCTCACTTTTGCGACTGAAGGATTTAATCGTTTCCCCATAATAGGCGTGTGTGTCCAACTCTATTATAAAGCCTGCTTTATGATCTCCGTCTGGAATGTTATCCCTCAATCCCATGAATTCTGAGAGCGCTTCATTGTTTTCGAATGTATTGAGAACTGGTGATCCTCATTGGTCATAGTCGATCAGTTGGGGGTAACCTAAGCGGATCTCATGATTTTGACTATCTGGTTCAAAGGATATGGTACTAATCATACACAAAGTGGTATCTTCGAATAACCTAGGTAGATTGGTCAAGGTATCTTTGTCATTGCTACTAATATAGGGCCCAGTTATGAAGTTATTTGTTTCTTCGCCTGTGGATATTGGTGAATGTAGTTGTACTAGCATTGGCTGAGGAGAAACATTAGCGGCTCTAACCAGAGGACATCGGCCACGTATGGTTATTCTCAGAGTGGCACATCCAAGACCAAGATTTGTTATGGGTCGCATCTCAGGCATGATAGGTATTGTGAGCCCATTGTCATTTTGTCCCAGTCTTTGATTTCTGTTGTAGCCCATTGCAAGCATCATGTGTAGGCCCTTGCTTCTTTCATCCATTGGTAAATTAGTTGCCGATATTTCATCTTGATATAACATGTTTGATGGATTTGCTTCAATGACCTCATGACCAAGGTCTCCCCATCTTATGAATTCGGGATAATCCTCAGGATACGTTTGTGATGTGGAAGCTTGGTTTTCTTGTGGGCGTCCTCGTGATCTAGAAGATTGTGGTAACTCTCCTATCATGAAAGCATTGTTAGGAATTTTGTAGCTTCCACAACCGTCTTCCTGGATGATGAGCTTGATGTCAGAGATGGTGGGGATGGTGGGGATGGCGGGGATGGCAGGTGTCTCTGTCGCAGAAGTGGACACGAGAGTGGTGGGGTCGATGTATGGTGTGAATGGGCCTTCATCATTCTTTGGAACTTGGGGAATTTTGTAATACTTGGCTTCAAGATTCTTGCAATATGAAAATAGCTTAGAATCTCCATGGACGGTAACCTCTTGTCCATTATGTGTGAATTTCACACATTGGTGGAAGGTTGATGCTACGACTTTCATCGCATGAATCCATGGGTGTCCTAGGAGGATATTGTATGGCAGTTCGAGGTCCAAGACCTGACATGTGGTTTCCATGAGTGTTGGCCCTACTTGGATAGGGAGCTTAATTGTGCCCTGAGACACTCTTTCTTGGTCATCATATGCTCTGATTGTGATGACCTTGCCTTTGTCAATGGAATCTTTTGCTATTTTCAACTGCTTGATGAGGCTAAGAGAATAGATGTTCAAACCTGCACCTCCATCCACCAAGACCCTTTTGATTTTTCTCTTGTTTACAATGGCTTCCAAGTGAAGTGCGCGGTTGTGAGATGGTTGGGCGGGGAAATCCTGGTCAGAGAAAGTAAGGAGATTAGGTGTTATGATGTTTTCAACCATAGCTTGGAATTGTTTCGCATCGAGGTCTGCAGGGATTGTGGATGAGGCCAGTGCTTCCTCAAGGATCTTTTTATGTGTTGATGGTATTTTTAACAACTCCATGATGGAGATGTGTGCTGGCATTCTTTTGAGTTGGTCTACAACATTGTAGGTATACGGGACGGCTCTTGATGTAGGGACTCTATTTGGTTGGGATGATCCTGCATTGGTGACTTTGCCGCCTCTTGTGGTGACTCCACAATCTTCAGCATGGGCGCCCTTGATGGTGATGACCATGCAGTCTTCATTTAGGGAGGCAACGACTGATTCATAAATATGATTTACGCTGCCCTTCCCTTTATCATTTTTATTCCCTTTGTTGCCATGATTCGGCATCGAATTCGTGTAGATTTTTAGATCTTGATTTCCCGTCGGTTGTTCCACGTTTATGATTATTTTGTCAATGAGATCTTGGATGATGTTCTTGAGTCTCATGCAGTTATTTGTGGTGTGACCTTTGATTTTTTGGAATTCACAAAGTTGATTCTCATTGTACCATGGGGGTTTGACATCAGGTTCTTGGTAGTTTTAAAATGTAGGAGGCTTAATAAGTTTTTCGTCAATCAATTTTTTCATTATGTCCTCCAATGGTTCCCCCAAAATAGAGTATTTACTTTTTGGATAAGTTTTGAGTTGGGGTGGTCCTCTTTGGTCATTGAGGTTATTGATGGTGGGATTATTGGGTTGGTATGTTGTGTGATGAGTGTTTTGGTGTTGTGTTTGGATTTGTGGTGCGGGTGTATGTTGGTGTGGACCACTAATGACCACCTTGGCATCAACGACGCCATCATTAGTGATGTTCTTGTTTCTTGCCCATGTATGAGGTTTATCGTTGTAGTTTGATGATGGGTGATTGTTTTGTGGCTCATGATATGACGTTGACTCGATGGGTTGGGTTACAAGGGCCCTTTCGATGTTGAGCACCTTGGAGATTAATTGTTCATATGTAGTGATTCCCTAAACCTTGAGATGAAATGACAGGCGGCTTTCAAGGTTAGTGATGATTGTGAAGACTTGTTGTTCCTCTAGCATGGTCCACTTGCTCCGATTGGCCTTAGATCGCCATCGTTGAAGAAATGAAGCAAAAGATTCATTCTTCCCTTGTTTTAGAGCATATAGTTCTTCAAGACTAACATCCATTGCAATATTACATGCGTAGTTCCTAATGAATGCATCCCTGATTTCTTGGAATGTTCTAATGCCTGAAGGTAAGTGAGAGAACCATTCTATAGTGTTTCCTGCCAAGCTCCTAGGGAATAGCCGCATCAAATACGTATCGTCATATGCGACTTCCATACAATGAACCTGGAATTCCCTAATGTGATCTTTAGGGTTTCCCATCCCTCGATATTTGTCAAATTTGGGGATTTCAAATCCCTTAGGGAATGGTTTCATGTCTAGGCTCCTATCAAATGGATAGGGACACAAGTTGCTTTGTGTTTTAGTTGTTCGCCCAGATTGAAGGTCGAGCACCTGTTGTGAGAGCAACCTGAGTTGTGTCATCACATCACTCTGTGGATCAGGGGGTGGGATGAAAGTGTTTTGTGTTGTGGTTTGGGTCATGGGTTGGGTGGATGGGTTGTTTGGTGCGTTGTTTGATGGTATTTGCATGTTCTGTCGAGCGAAGTAGGCTTCTACTTGCTTTTGTATGAACGATGCTTGTTGTTGATCCAGTTGTTGTTGTGCTAGGGTTTGGGCTTGTTGTTGCGCTTTTTGTTGCTCCAACAATGCTTATTGTTGTGTTTGTTGTTGTTCCCAAAACGCTTATTGTTGGGCTGCCAATTCTATTGCTTCTTGTTGCTCTTGGTATTGCTTCAATGCTTGTTGGTATGCCTGCAATTGTGTTGCTTGTGCAAGAAGTTGTGCTTGTGCTTGCGCTTGGGTTTGTGCTTGTGCAGCTTGTGCTTGTGTGGCCTGTTGTTGTAATAAGAGTTGTGCTTGAGCGACCCTTTGTGCTTGCAATGCTTGGGCGGCTTTTTGTTGTTGCTGTTGTAATAATGCTTGGGCTTGTTGTGCTTGTTGTGCTTGTATTGTGGCTTGTGTAGCTTTGGTAGCTTATTGCATAGCTTTTTGTTTCTGGACTTGTTGGTATCCTCTTTGAAAAGCGGCTTGTAATGTTGCATCGAATTGGTTTGATGTGGTGAACGTTGGTGGTGGTGGAGGTGGTGGTGGATTTGGAATGGTGGTAGATGATGATGTTGTGTTGACATTTTGTGTGTTGGATAATGGTATTGATGTGGTTGGTCCTTGTGAGACCATGCTTTGTGATGTTAAGGGTGTGTTTGATGGTGTTTCCATTGCTTGTGTATTTATCGCTTGTTGTTGTGATATCAACGATAAATTTTGTGTGTTTGGTACAATGTTTTGATTGATGGTTGGGATGTAGGTCTAATTGATACTTGGTAGGGCAGGAAGCCCTAGGCCAAGGAGTGGTGCAGATGATAATGGCAATGGTGGAAGAGGTGGAAATGTAAGAGGCGTGAGTTGTTGTGAAAATGTCGTGGTGTCAAATAAACCCCCTAGTCCGAACGTATCTCCCTCTTCTTGTCAATTTGTGAGAAGAGGTGTTTGTGGTGCTCTGTGAAAAGATGTTGATGATGGGTCATAATGTAAAGTGAGAGGAACATTTTTGTGTAATGGGTTGTTAAGTATGTTTTGTTCCAAGGTGGTGTTTGCATCCAAACTTTGATTATTAACAAGGGGATGTGATTGAAGAGCATTGAGAAATGTGTTTCCCTTATTGACATTTGGTTGGGTTGGCACAAACGATGTTGTAATTTGTGGGATGTTTTGTGTGACATTTTAGGATGGAGGTGTAGATGAGATGGGGATGGTAGATAAGATTGGGGGAAATGATGTGTCCATGATAGTACTTACATCAAAATTTGACGGCAACTTAGCCCCTTGTTTCACTAATTCAAGCATGTACAACGAAGGGTTAAGTCTCATCATGACGTTGATGATTCGATGATTATCTGGATTTTAAAGAATTTCTATCATTTCCTCGTGAGACATTCTGAAAGTGAGGTCGTCTCCTTGATTTTCTTCTTGGGGATGTTGTGATGATGAGAGGGTCAATGGGTTGCTTGATTCTACTGGATTCATTTCTGCATTGGTTTGACTAAGGTCGCTTGAAGCGGGTGTTTCTTTGTTGGATTCCATACTCTTCTTGTGTTGAGATCTTTTTTGGACCATAAAACAAGGATCAAGAATATGGGAGATGAATCTCTTGATTCTTTGGTTTGATCTTTATTTTATGTCCCAAAGTGCAAAGTTTTAGGATGCATCTTGAGGATCAAAGGGGATGATATGATAATGATGTTAGGAATGGATGATATGGATGTTCTTATCTTTTGATGAATCTTGAAAGAGACACTAGGCTTTTAGGACTTTGGATTTTGATTTGTTTTGAGATTTTGTCCTTGATTTTTTATTTTGATTTTGATTTGGGATATTTGAAAAAAGGACCTAAGATGTTTGATAATGATCTAAGGGATAGCTTTGTCCAAAGGATGATAATTTAAATATGTGTGAGAAGAAGGATGCATCTACCCACACCTATTCAAACAAGATGATTGTTTCACTTAAGCATATGGAGAAGGATTCATCTACATACACTAAGCTAGACAAGATGATTTTGATAACTTTGACTAAGTATATGCAAAAGGATGCATCTAGCCAAAGGTGTTTTGATAAATGTTCTCAAGGACTTTGTTTCAATGATTTTGATGATGCTTTGGATTTTGCCATAAAGCCTAGTTTCAAGATTTTCCCAAAAAATGATGATGAGATGGATTTGTTTTGATGTTTTGATGGATGGATTTTGATGATTTTTTGATCCTAAGGTGAACCTAAAAAGTTTATACTTTGTTTGCCAAGACCTAGGTATTGAAGAGCATGCATATGCTTCCTAAAGACCTTTGTAACCAAGAAATGATTTCATTTTGAACTTTCAACTTTGGATTTTCAATCAATGATTTGTGCTTTGGAATTTTGGAGTCTTCAATCACATTTGAAAGTTCATTTTGCTTAGCTTTGCTTAATGTCTTTATTTTACCAAAAACACTTTCTTCAATTAGGTTTTCAAACTAAGATGTCCAATGTCTTAATTTCTTCAAATCCCACAAGGTAGGTTATGTGGAAATTTAATGAACTTAAGGCAAGGGTTTCCTATTGTTTACTTAAGGAGACAAATTGAGATATAATCCAATGCTTAGAAACCTTTAAGGATGTGAATCCCAACGGAAAGCAATAACATATGGATTGAGTCAATTATATTTGTCTTCAAAAGGGTTTGAAATTTGGATGATGTTAAGTGTTTGTTTCCATGATGTTTTTGAGCAAGCAATGTATTTTGTAACCCAAAACAAGTACAATCCTATGGATGTGTAAGACAATATTTGTTGGATTCCCACTTGGACAAGTCCAGCTACGCTTATCTCTAGAGGATGGTTAGATGCTTGACCCCACTGGCTCTCCTCCACGACACTCACTTATACGGGGAAGCCAAGCGTCAACACCCATGAAACTCCCATGGCATGCTTTCCATCTCTACTAGAAGACAGTAAAAGTGTGGGGTGGCTTCAGAACGACTGTTCTTGCACCAACAAATAGATAAAGAATTTTGGCAAATTCTAGCACATGGGTTCTAGTAAGGACTTTCCGTTCATAGGAGTTGACCCAACATGGCAAGAGTCCCCTTTCAGATCCATCTTGTTGGAGTCAACTGCGTGATATTGGCGTTTCTTCCAATATCCACATTTATATCCTAGCTGGAAATACTCTCGGGTTCAGAGTGTTACCGGTTGAGTCGTTCCCTTAGGTGATTACTTTTTCCCACAAGGCGGGCCCTCTAAGATAAACAAAAGCAAATGAGGAACAAAATCCGTAACTCGATCAATATTTGATAGCAACAAAGAGAGAGAATGTACGCGAAAATACCCCCACTCACACTCGCATGATAGTTTGTTCAATTTTAAGCCCAAATTGAAGTGTGGAGGTGATTGCTTTGTCTTAACCCAAAGTCATAGAAAAGACCTTTTGATTCTCAAGATCGCTATAAAGCGCGAGAGAAGCGCATACGTCCTTTTCCAATGGCTTTAGTCTAAGTAAGCCCTCACGAAAAACACACTTATTCTTTTTACACCCTCAAAGCAAAATGTGAGTACATTTTAAAGCACTAAATGAAGTGTGAGAAATTACCTTGTTCAATTGTTAATCCAAAAATAGAATCTAGTAAGTTGTTGATCCTAAAGTTCATTTTAATCCTTTTGCAAGAAATAAACAAGAAGGATCCTTTTTAAACCCAAATGAAAGCTAGTGTTCTAAAGAAAGAAAAGGATGACAAATTCTTGAAGAAGTGTTAAACAAACACTTAAGTGTTAAAAAACACTTTGATTAGACCCCATATCATCTCCATGCTTCTCCTTCCTTTGCTCTTGGCTTCCAACCTACAAAATAGGAAATAATCATATTCTGAAAAAAATACAAAAGTTAGAAAACTAGAAAACAGTAGATAAATAAGTCATGAATCAAAGCACGTGCTAAAAAACTAAATTCTCCCTTTTTTTGTTTTCTAGCATCGCAATTCGTGAAGGCGTCGCTATTTTTTCCTTCCAGCGGTGCTCTTACAATGCCGCTTACCAGTCAGCGGTGCTCTGTGTCGGGGCAGAGAGCACGATTGCGTCACTCTTTTCGTCTAGTAGCGCGGTTCCTGAAAGCGTCAGAGTTTTAAAATTTTTGAAACTGGGGGAGATCAGCGAATCCAACGACGTGGTTTAGAATTTGAATTTTTTGGCAGGATGAGCTCAACAGCGCTAAAACAGCGACACTGACAAGCCCGCAGTGCTGAAACAGCGACGCTGACGAGCTCGCGAAGCGAAAACAGCGACGCTGACGAGCTCGCGGAGCGAAAACAGCGACGCTGACGAGCTCGCGGAGCGAAAATAGTGACGCTGATGAGCCCGCATTGGAATTTCCTGTGTGTCAATAAAAACGTAGAATTTTCACAAAAAAGTTAGAATTAATAGAATGTACCCCTCTCTCTAGCGCCAAATGTGCGAACCCAAGCCTAAGTACCTGCAAAACAACATGATTAAACAAGTTAAACAAGGAAATGCAAGCCTAAACATGGATTCCCCATGAGATTCATTAACATAGCTCAAATTAGGAAGAAAATGATGAAGAACACAATGAAATAACAAAAACAAGATTGAATCCTAATTAAGCATGCAAACTCTCAATCCCATGGGGAAATTGGTGCCAATTTGATGTGAAAATTTGGCCCTTTCCCAATCCCTAAGATGCAAGATTTGATATGTAGACTTGATGATGAACTTTGATCCACTTTTGATGATGAATGATGAAGACTCCAAGCTAAATCTGCAAAAGAACCTAGCTAAGAACTCAATGGTATGAAACTTGATAGATATTTGAGCATGGTAACTTTACTCAAATTGTGGATGATGAAATAAAGATAGGAGCTCTTCATTTATAGGATTTCAAGATGGATGAAAGCCCAAATTTGAGCAATGTGGGACTAACTTTCATCCAAGGATATGATGCCACTTGTCAAGCTATGAATGGATGATGGTTGTGCAAGATTTGGGGTTTGTGTCAATAAATGTCAATATTTGAAATTCAAATTTGTTGAAATGACATGTAAGAGGGAAGGGAAAATGCAATAAATGCCACTTGGCTCAAGGCAAAGGACATGTAATATGAATTTATTGCCTTGTTGGATGTACATGTTGACTTGGAATTTTTGAATTCTAATTGAGAGAATATTCCAAAAGATGCCATGTGAGGGAAAATAGGGATTTAATAAATGAGTTAAATCTATTTTCATGTGCAACTTGGGAAAATAGGGATTTAATAAATTAATTAAATCTATTTTCATGTGCAACTTGCATTATCTAGAGGATGTGACATGAGATGAGGTTAAATTAATCAAGGGTTTAATTAATTTAATAGGAGATTAAATGATGTGACTTATTTGACTCAAATTTATGGGTTTATTTAAATCAGATAAGAGAGGAATATGATAAGAGGCTAATTAAATAAATATTTTGATTTATTTAATTAAAAGGGATGGTGTTAGATTAAATCAAATAAGGTTTTAATTTATTTAATTTAATGGATAGACTTTAGAGATTTAATCAAATAAATTGATTATTTAATTAAATAGGGATAATTATATCAGACGGATTGATTTAATTGACAAGAAAAAGTGACTTGATTAAACAAGATGATTTATTTAATTAAGATACAAATATTGATGAATTTAATCAGATAAGAGAATTTGATTAAACGGTTAGACCGAGGGATGATTTAGGAAGAAACGATGTTAGTAAGTCAAGATCATATGCACGATGTCAATCAGTATATTTTTTATGTCTACAGCTTCAACCCGGCTCGGGTCAATTCAAGTTCCCTCCTTGAAGACGATGTGGCCAAGTAACTTGCCTTCTGTCACTGCAAAGATAGAATTTTTGGGATTCAGCGAGATTTTGTGGTATCTGCATCTCTCAAAGACCTTCCCTAGATGTGAAAAATGATTTCCTTGTGTCTTTGAGAAAACAGTGAGGTCGTCTAGATAGACAACAATTACTTTATTCTTCAAGTCTCCAAATGCCAAATCCATGGCTCTCTGAAATGTAGCACCGGTGTTGATGAGGCCGAAGGGAATTCTTTCATATGCAAATGTACCCCATGGGGTTGTGAAAGTCGTCTTAAACTGATCTTCTTCAGCTAATGCAATTTGATTATAACCAGAAAAACCATCCAATAAGGATAGCATCTTTGAACCGGTAATTGTCTGCAAGGTGTGCTCCATGATAGGAAAAGGATAATTATTCTTGAGCGATGATTGATTTAAGTTCCTGAAATCGACACAAATTATGATTTCTCCATTCTTCTTGTGCACAGGAACTATATTCGACACCCAGGTGGAACGAAGAATCAGAAAGATGATCTTTGCATTCACCATCTTCTAGATTTCTGCGTAGATGGTATCTTGAATCCGTGGATTATAGTGTCTTTTCTTTTGCCTGAAAGGCTTTGCTTCAGGTTGAAGAGGAATTGTGTGAGACAATTCTCTTGGTGTAAAAAATTTCAAATCTTCATATCACCAGTCGAAGACATCTTGGTATTTCTTGAACAAAGAGATGAACCTCTCACTCTCCTCTGCAGTACAACATGTACCTAGATTAACAAGTCTAGGCTTGTCAACTGTTCCAATATTTATTTTTTGATATTCGGCAGAGGTTCTTTTGCTTGAGTTTCTTTGATCTTGTATGTATCTATCATTCCTATCAAAAATATTCTCCAAGGAAACCAAGCCCTTGGAAATTTTATTTCCTTTCAACTAGATTATGCTTGAATCTAGTTCTTCTGGACTTTCTTTGTCTTCAGCAAGCTTTGGTGCATCAGAGATTTTTGTTACTGCTTCTTTATGAGTAAATGAACTGCCCTCAAAGAACAATTCTTTGAAATTATCTCCCATAACAAGAAACTCCTTGATGTGGTCATCGTCGTTAAAGACTTGCCAATTATCACAGTTTTCAGGTACAACTGGCCTATATATTAACTCAATGGCAAATGCATTCTAACAGAAAGTCAGAATGTGGCATGAAAAGTGAAGCTGACACCACGAGGGCATTCGCTCTGCTATTTTCTAGACATGGAATGTACTTGATATCAAAAGCTTCGAACCAATCTATTGCATTCCACATCCTATTTCTATAGTGTCGAAGACGATCTGCTTTCACTTTGAATTGATCTCTGACTTGCTTCACAACGAGCTCTGCATCACCTTCGACCCTAAGATGTTTAATACCCATGTCCTTTGCATTTCTGAGACCTAGTAAAAGTGGCTCATATTCCACTGTGTTGTTCGTACATTTAAATTGCAAGCAGTATGAAAAAGGATACAAGCATCCTTCTGAAGAACTTATCACAACTCCCGCTCCCGAACCAACAGTGGAACAACTACCATCAAACTGCAAAGTCCACAGCTTGGGATCTTCTACTAATTTTTCTGCGGTACACGTGACCTCTTGACTTTCTTCAGGTATTTCTAATAGCATGGGATAAGTACCAAGACTCGTTTCTTGATATAGAACTTGAGCTTGAGGATCTTGAGACTTCACAACCGCAAAGCGAGACTTGGGTTCTAGTTCCAGCTTGAAAGTACCATTCTTCAATGGAATGTTTGCAGAAGACCAATCCATTTGAATCTCTCCACCGAGGTCCTTGCAAAAGCTTTTGCTTAATAGCATCCCGTAGCTAGCTGGAATGTCAGTTACCAGGATGGTCATCATGATTTTATTTTCAGGGCAGGCCGCCAACCTTACTTGAGCATCTTTCAATTGTCTGACTAATGGCACCAACTTGGACTCTAGTGAGTAACATTTGTCCCTTGTCTTGGTGAACGAAATTCCTAGAGCATTCATCACTTGTAGAGGCATGACATTTTTTGAAGCTCTGAAATCGATGATACAATTGCTCAATTTGTAACCCCCTATATACAAAGAAATATAGAAGGGCTTAGGCTTGTCTTCCATCGGAATGGATGATTCGAGCAATGTGGGCTACTTGACAGGTCCTTTCCTCATAAATTTGAGAAGTTGATCCACTTGCTCTGGATGATCTTGGAGATACTCTAACTGAGAAATCTACACTTTTTTTTTCATCAAGGAATCTACAATATCAAAATTTGTTGAGGATGAGTCTTTAGCAACTACTTTCATGTTCTCTTGAGAAGACTTAACATTAGAAGTAGAAGCTACTTCTTTTCCTTTTTCTTTGTCTTTTTGTACCTTCAGTCTCTTTTCTTCTTCTTCTTCTCTCTGTGCTCTCAAATGTTGAGCTCTGGTGAACACAGGAGTCATGTGATTCTCAAGATTTACTGCAAGAGAGTATTGACGAATATCTTCTTTTGGATCTTCAAAATCGGGTTCACTTTCAAAGTAGCCTATTGTAGAGTTGTCATCGAAGTTGTCTGATTGTGGTAAGACAACATTCAAACTTGGAGTTGGTACGAAACTTGGTGCAGGTACAACTTCGACATATCCCATTATCTTGTTCATTCTGACATCTTCGATGCAAGTGGCGCTGGTATGTTCAGTGGAATCATGAAAAGAGAAAAACACAGCATTTTGTGTATTGTCAGCCGCTTGCCTTAGTGGAGGTGGCCCTCGCGGCCTATATTTTTTGTAAGGTTGAAAGGTATTTCTCCTTGGCTGGTACGGCTACTAAGGTTGATAAGGTTGTTGTGGAGCTTGATACTATTGTGGTGCAAGCAAGGCGGGTGGTGGTGCAACTTGAGCAAGAGGCGTAGGCTGGAGTGGCAATTGCCTCTTGAGAATAGTTACTTCATTGGCAACCCTTTGAAGTAACAAATCAGCAGAACTTTGAACCAAAGGCCTAATAGCGTCTCCTTTAATCTTTCCTAAAGTGATCATGTTGTCTTCAATTTCTATGGCACCTTGTTGTGCATCTTCTAGTTCTGTCTCATTAGCCGATCTCAGGATAAAGGCTATCTCTAATGGAAGCGCGTTGACAAAACTACTCAACAGGATCTTAGGTGATGGATTGAGTGTGTATGAGAGATGAGTGACCAGGTGGTTAAACCTTGCCACAAACTCCCTCATTGGTTCGTTGTCCTCCTTCTTTGAATTGGAGAGTTGGGTGAACAATTGGTGGCTATCTTCAGCTAGCTTGAACCTTGCAAGAAAATTTTTAGTCATAGTATTCCAATTGGTTATGCAACCTGTCTCTAAGTGATTGAACCATTCGGTAGTAGCTCCCGCGAGTGTCTCAACAAAGAGACGTACAACAATGTCTTCATGAGCTACATGCAGAACAGCGCAAGTCGTTGAAAAGGCTAAAAGATGATCGTCAGGATGCTGACTTCCATCACCTTGGAACCGCAGAAAGTGCTTCCTTGACCCCTTAGGCAATTCATGATTTTCTCCCAGGGCCAAAGTTCCAATATGATCACCCCAAGGCAGTGGGGTACCTCTTCTGCGATTGCGGTTGTTGTTGTTATTATTATCACCCATTACTTCAAGTTCTTCTTCCTCGAACATAGGTACGGTGTTGAACTCAGGAACTGTGTTGGACGGCTCTCCAACTTCTATAGGATGTGTCTGTGGAAGGAAAGGATCAACTTCTAATTGGAAGAGACGATTTTTTCTTGTTCTCCTCCTTATATAGACTATGTACGCCAGGATTGTCTAGACCCACGTGGGTGGTGGCAAGACAGGCCTTCCGGCTGTAATATCGACTTTCTCTTCCTCTTTGTCTAGAAAAACAACAGCGTTTCTCCACTGAGAAGGGGTTTCCTTCTTCTCGAAGATGAAACTCCTTAGGCTACTAATGATGTATACTTGCTCTCCTTCAATTATCTGGAAATTCGGTTGGATAACTAGAGGTGTAAGATCAGGCTGTTGAAACGAAGCAGTAGGAAGCCAGAGAGTCATACCCATGACATAAATCCTAAGCTTTAGTTGTTGTTTAATGCCTCGTGCCCCACAGTGGGTGCCAGAAAACTATTGGCGTTTAAATTCGCACCTCTGGAATGCGTATTTGAAACAAACAACTATGCACAGTAAAACTGCTCTTCAAATTAGGAGGGGAAGCTCCCTCTTGCTGATGGTGTTGAAAGAAAGTAAACTAAGAACTAAGTTTCCTATCTTTTTGATCAGCTAGAGCACAAGATTTATTAAACACAAATGCCGCAGCTGAGATTTTATGTTTTAAGAACTTCAACTATGACTAACTTAAGCTAAAGACGTTTCTAACTTCTCAAGTAATACGCTGAGCAAGAGAAACTAGAAATGAACAGGGTCGAATCTCTGACAAAGTGCTTCAACAAACTCTTTCTCAACAAACATCTACACACTTCAATGTAAGCTGAAATTAAGATCATAAAAGCATAACACAAATAATGGAAATCTGAGACGTTATACCAAGGCAAAGGAGGCTCATGATTTTATTTCTCAAACTTCTGGAACAAAATCTACTACTAACATACCTGGAACAACAGCTTGTAGCTAAAGAGGCTTGCAATCTTGTTCTTACACAATAGGAACAACAATTACAACAACTCCTTGTTGGCTAAAATAGACTCAACAATTCGCTATCATAAAACAATTGAACAACACTTGAATAACAAATAGAAGGCACAATAGGCTCAGCGTTTTGTTATCACTAGCATGGTTAAAGAAAACTAATGAGCAAAGGCTCTTATTTATAGGCAAGAAGACGAGTAGGGAACCCTAAAATCTCCTTGCTTTCACAATCTAGGGCTTCCTCAGCAAGAAAGCTTTATTTCTAAATCTAGAAAGAAGATAACATCTAACACATAAGAAAGCAGGAAAAAGCGGGAAACGCCAACTATTACATTTATCTTCTTTCTCTTCTTCAAAGAATGGATAAGAATTGCTCCAAGAATAGAAAGAAAGTGGAAAGAAAGCTTCTAGAAGAAAGTTGCTTTAAATCTCTATGACATATGCTAAAAAGCAGGAAATTGTGTCCTAGTTCGGCGCATCTATCCCATCAATAGAAAAGTTGCGCTTTTCTAAGATATCCTCTCCATCTGCAATTGATCTTAGGAAATCTTCGACCTCATTGGCTGCCTTTTCAAACTTTGGACTCATTCTCCCACTAACTGGATTGCTGCTATCACAGTTGCGAACAACACTCTGAAATTGAGCTTGCACTTCATCAAGCCTAATGTAGGAACCATCTTCAAGACTATACCGAGAAGGAATCTCTATGACAAAATCACTGATGAAAAGAAGAGCTTCAATCACCCTTTTTCTGTAGGCAATAAACTCCTCGGATATCCTTTCATAGGTTTTAACTTTGAAAACATGATGCTCTCTCCAAGCAAGGAGCTACCTCTTGTGTTCTTTTGAAATTGCTAAACCATAGATTGTATCTAAATCAGCAATGATGATTTCATGCCTTGTTTTTACTTCAGCCACTATTTTTTCAAATCCTTGGATACCTTGACGTATCTCATGAGCATTTTCTCTCAACTGAAACATTCGTGCCAAGATCTCCTTTCCTCTGACAATGAAACTCTTGATCCACTCTTGAGTTTCTTTCCCACAAATGACCAGCTGTCTCAACTGATGATGATCAGCTGGTGTCTCTAAAACCTAGGGCAGCAGCTGGGTCGCCTGTGAAGAACCATGGACAAGGTTAGAAATATAAAGTCTGAGCTATTGTATTTCAGCCTTGAGGGCTGCCTTGTCTTCTCCATCCTTGAGCACTCTTTCCTGAAGACTTTCAGACACAACTCTGAAGAGACTGACATCTGCATGTTTGGTATTTCTACCAAGATTATCCTTGACCATCACAAAGTCATCCATATTCACCTCATCCATTTTCTTGTCCTCTGGGGGTATGTAGTCTCCATGACTATCTCTCTATCAGGATTCCTATCAAAGTGAACTTGCTTCTTTGCTTTCTTCTTAGGAGGTTCCTGATAGATGTTATCAAGGTCATCAAAATTCACCTGATATGAAGGTCTTCTTCTTACCCTTCCCATGGAGTTCTCAAGCCAAGACACGGTAGTATCTTTACTAACTTCCTTAGGGGTACAATTGCAATTTCTTCATCATCTTCAATATCAAGGTAGATGTGGATTGGTGAAGACTCTGTCAGCAGTATGGAGTCATGTGCTAAGGGCGCTTCTCCTGTCTCTTTCTAGGTATAGGCTCTTCTGGAGGAGCTTCTGCTTCAACGGTTGTTGGCTCCTTTATGACTATGCCTGAGAAGTCTAACCTTATTCTTACATTTTTGGTTGACCTATTGCCCTTCACAGCATCCTAAGATTGACTTACGCCTTTCCCTTTCAATTGTACTGTAGAAGAGGAGGGAAGTGACGGCTGTACTCTTGGCGGCTCTGCTGCTGGTATGGATTTCTTCCTTTTAAGCACTAGGAAGACCTTGCTATGTTCGAGGACTTGCCTTGTCCTTTCTTCGACTGAGAGGGATTCCTTATTAGCACAGTTGACTTGAGGAAGGGGCTGATCTTTGATTCCCTTTCGAGCATACATTGGGAGTAACACATCATCATCATCTGACAATCCTTCAATATCCTCTGAAAGGAAATCTTTCATCTGGTGAAGAGTGAGCCTACTGTAACTACACCTTCGCACCTCGAACTCATCTGTACAATTAGCCCAAAAATCTTCAAGGATGAATATATGAGCATAGTTTTTCTCAAGTTGGCCATTGTAGACACCATGAGGATCAAATGATCGTCTCTTGCTGTAAGGCTTGAGGCCAAGTTTGTCTAACTCATCTCCCATTGTCTTAGCATCTGCTAATGTCCTGCATGTAAAGATTCTGAATCCCAATGGAAAATTGAGGGCGGGTTTCTTTCTATTCCTCAAGAATGCGTGGACATTGTGTGTCTGCCTTAAGAACTCCATGAAGATGACCTCGTCTGACGGGTACCTTGGTAGCATGAGCGGGGCACCTGAATAGCCATAGACCCTGAGATAGGTGAAAGTAGGAAATTGTATGAACCAATCTGCCCACTCCGCCATCGCTGCCCTGGCAATTGAAGAGATACGAACATGCAATTCACTATCCAGGTCCCGCACTATGTACATCAGAAAAGCCTTGTTCACTCTCTTGTAGTGATGCATTGACTTCATGAATTCCAACTGGGGATAGTAGTTGTAGATATGTTGTATGCTCAATGATCCCTTGGTGTTCAACCTTCTAAATTGACCTTGATAGGCCACCAGGTAGACTAGGTAAGAAACCATATGGAACTCATGAAAGTGGAAGTATTTTGTTATCTACTGATGTAGGTTGTCACTGATCAAGGTGGGCCAATCATAGAACTCAATCTTCTTCATGATGTGGGGTATGGCGTAAAAAATCCAACGTAGAAACTTGGTAGCATATTTTGATCCAGTTACCCTGTTGAGCAAGGTGATTATGATAGCAATCTCATCTCTAAACTCTCCTCGCCTGACATTCTTAGGAAAAGTCTAATGCTTCTCCTTCATCTACCTTTGTGCAATCTTCTTACTATACTTGTCCTTGTGCATTTCCCATATCCTCTCACATTCACCCTTTGAAATAGTGACACTTTCAGGCCAAGGGGGAATGGAAAAACACTTCTCGATCATATCAAGCTTCAAAATGCAAATCAATCTACCATCAACTGATTGAATCTCCCTTGTAGCTGAGTTTTAATGCTTGATGCAAGCGATTACGAACTTGAGACTTTGAACTGATATAGGAATAGACGCTGCTGCGAGGAGTCCAAAGTGTCCCAGATTTCTGATTGAAGTGTTGCCTGCGCTCTCCAAAGCCTGTAGATCAAACACCAGCTTGATGTGATGCAAGTTCATCTCAGTTGTTTTGATGTAATCATGATAGAGAGTTGATTGAGTCTTTGAAAACATTGGGAGTGTACTCCATTTTGGAAACCTTGAAGAATGATTGTAAACTCGCCTAGGTCCAGACAAGTTTTTAGCAACTTACTATTTTTAGAATGCTGATTTTTCGGCCTCAAATGGACAATTTTTTGAAAAAAAATCTGAGATATGGGTTTTGCTTAGAATTTCGTTGCAAGACAACCCAGATCGTCCGTTTTTGAAATTTTTGAATTTAGACTAAAAAAGAAGCAAACCCTAGTTTTCTTCAATTTTTCACGAAAAAAATTGACACCTGGGTTTTGTTCAGAATACACTTAGAAATGGACCCAGATGATTAGATTTGGAAAACACTAATGGCTGATCGAAAAAGAAGCCAACCCTAAAATTTGAAGTTTGCTTGAAAAAACGTTGTGATATGGGTTTTCTTCAGAAGACTGATTTGAGAGGACCTAGATGATTAAAAATTGAATGCACTGAAGATTTCACTGACATGCAAATAAAAAGAAGTTGCTGCAACTTGATGAAGTTCTTGAAAATTTCTTTAGAAGAATGAGATGATAAGACCCAGATGGCTGAAAATTTGAAAATCTTGGCCTTCTTCTTGAAAAATTTGATCTTCTGGATGAAAAAGTAAGGCCTTATGCTTGCTGGTCTGAAAAATTGATGAATAACCAACAAACTTGAGTTTTTGAATCATGAAAAACTCTTCAAACTTGTTGCTCCAACTTTCTTCTTGGGACGCCACCTGCAAAAATGAACTTTGCATTGAAATGATGCATTAAATAGACATTAGGGTTTGAATTAGGTTTTGCTTTCTTTTTCCTTCATCCTCAAAACCCTAAAAACCTCTGTTCATTGAACCTGGACGTCCATCTTTCTTCTCACAAACTTGGAAACTTTGAAAATCTTGAAAATTTTACTAAGGCATGGGAAGTTGGGCACCCTTCTTGACTAGGGGTGCCCACTTCAAGTAGTGTTAGTCATTTTTTTTATATTTTCAACTTTTCACAACTTTAACCCCCTACTTTGACCTCGATTCCCGACTTGTAGATTAATCTGATGAGCGAGCTGAATGATTCATCGCGGAGCCTAACCCATTCTGAGAAGATTGTTCTGGAGGCGTCTCTAGCTAAAAACTTCATTTCGACCTTCGAATTCATGGGAGCCTATTTCCTCCAGGGGCACCCATTTTGTCCAGAATTAGCCACTTTTATGATTTTCAATTTCTTCATTACCTCCTCTTCCACAGATGATCTTGTCGAATCTGGTGATCTGGGCATTGGATTGACTGATGGTTATGCTTGTTGCAAAGCTGAGGAGATATTAAGAAGGGTCTCCTAGGGGAAACTTCATCAAACAGTTGAGTTTGGGCCTCCAAAATCTTGGGCGCCCCTGGCAAGGTGGGGCGCCCAAACTCACTAGAGTTAGAATATTTTTCACTTTCTCATGTTTGCTTATGAACCTTGATTCTTAGCTCTCATCAAACCCTATGTTCAGCCTCTCGTATCTGGCAACTACAAACTTTGATTGACACGTTGAATATCTCGTTGGAGAGCCTGATCAACACTGAAGAAATCATGTTAGAGCTACATCTGCAAATTCATCTATTTAGACCCTTGAAAACTTGGGCGCCTCTTCTCTCCTGGGGCGCCCAAACCTTCCAGACTAAACCATTTTCTTGATTTCCACCTTCCTTTTCAAACCTCCATTCTGTATGTTCTAGTTTGATCTAAATTTGCTAGAGAATGGGCAGTTGGATGCTCTGACGGAGAGAGGCATTGCGAAGTTGGCTTAATACTGAAGAGATTGAGCATTCTCACAAACCCTAACTGCTGAGTTAGGTGCTCCAAAAATTTGGGTGCCCTTCTTCACCAGGGGCACCCAGAGTTCCCAGACTTAGTCAAATTTTGATAATTTTCATGTTTTTCATTCTGACTTCTATTTAGATCTTCCCTATTCAACTTTGAATCCTGGGCGACTGGATGATCCGTTGACTGCACCGCTGGATTCGTTGCGGAGCTGGAAGAGAACTGGGGAACTTTGATTGGAGGCTCAAACCCTAATTTCAACTTTTAATGCCCTAAAAATATGGGCGCATATTCTCTCCTGGGGCACCCATGACAAGCAGTGTTAGAATATTTTTCACAATCTTCACCATCTTTCTTTGTTCTTCGTGCTTGTTCACCAACTCACCTTCTATTGAACACCTGAGCGTGGAATCTGACACCTGGCAGCTGACTAACCTCCATAGATGACCTCGAAGCTCTTAATATGCTTCTGAAAAAGCAGAATAGACCCACTAGGGCAAAACTGATTATTTTGAGATTCTGACTGCACCAGCCTAATATGAAGTATTTTGAGCCAATCAAAATCAGTTTGAACACTAATGGACCAGATTTCTATTTTTAGAAAGTTTTTCCAGTATCCATTTCAAAAGAAACCTAGAAAAACCTAGAAAAAGTTACTATTTTTAGAAAATTTCTAAAAATAGCAGTTTTCCTAAAAAGTAGGGATGAAAAACTAAGGCCTGGGTTTTGTAGATTAGGTTGCTTTGAGCAGACCCAGATCGTCAGATTTTGGGAATTTCATATTTTAATCCCTCATGCAAGACATGCACACCCAAATTTTGACCTTTTTGACTGATTTATCAAGACTTTTACTCATTTCTTCAAAATGTCTAAGTGTAACAAAAAATTTAATTTTGGGGTACAACATATTTAAATAGTGAGAATGATGATTTTTTTTGTATTATATCATTTATCAAAGTTTAATTTCTGGGTATAATTGATCTTTATTTGATCCTTAAATAATTTTTATGGGTTGGGTTATTTACTTGTGATAGTTTAATCGAATGATAACTTCTAATTTAGATATATGTTCCCTCATAATATTATAATCTAACATACAAAAATAAAATCTATATATATATACCATTATTTTTCCTTTGATTAAATATATCAATCGTTTTTATTTAGTTATAATATTAATTTAGAAAATAAAAATATTCAAAAAATAAATAATAAAAATTGTACTACAAATTAAAGAGTTTCAAATGTTTTGTAATGAAGATAAAATTATGTTATAAGTTAGTTGGTCATCCTTTGTTTTCTTCAAAATAATTATAATTTAAAAAGGAATGCAAGAGGACGTAGATATTTGATCTCAAAAGTGTTTAATTTTTTAAATAGTGATTTTATCTCTTCATCACCCTAGAGAAGTCATCATTTATATCTTGATCCTCGACATGTTCTAGAGGATGTAGTTATTTGATTTCAAATTAATTTTTTAAATAGTGATTTTATCTCTTCATCACCCTAGTGAAATCATCATTTATATCTTGATCCTCTACATGTTCTTAAGAGATTTCATGTGTTTTTTCTCTATATTAAAATTTATGCATTAGCAATAAAATAAATAAATTTAACAATATTATTAAATTGAATCATTTATAATTAATATAAATAGAAAGTAGATATAATACCCATAATATATTTATTAGTAATTAAAAATATACAATTACATTGATTTTATAATCTTTTTAAAATTAAACAGTTAAAATATTATTACAAAATAAAGAATTTAAAATGCTTTGTAATGAAAGTAAAACTATGATTTACACAAAAATCTAGATCTTTTATTTTTTATTTCTTTTAAAGTAATTGTAACTTAAAAAGGAATGTAAGAGTATGTAGAGATTATATCTTCATATTATTTTCATAGGATTTCATGTATTTTCTTTCTTTTAAATTTATGTATTAGTAATAGAAATTAAAAAAAATAGTAATAATTTCAAATTGAACAATTTGTAATCAATTTAAATAGAAAGTGTATATTTATTAATAATTTGAAATATATGATTACATTAAATTTTAAAAGAAAATTTATTAAAATTGAATAATTAAAACAATACTAATGATTTGTAATGAAAGTAAACTATGATTTATACAATAAGCTATATGCTTATTTTTTTGCTTCATTAAGACAAATATAAATTAAAAGAAAAGGGAGAATATGTAAAGATTTGATTTCTAAGTTTTTTTAGTTTTTTCAAGTAGTGATAGTATCTCTTTGATTCATTAGAAAAGAATATAATTTAGATTTGATTTCTATTTTTTTAATTGAGTAAAATTTAATCTTAGTTATTTTTTAATTTAAATTTTATTCTTAGATTTTATTTATATGTGGATATCATTAAAAATATATATAAATAAAACAAGATTTAAAATAAAGATTTTATAAAATTAATATTAAATGAATTATTTTATATTAATTATTTTTTAAAGCTTTAATTCTCATTGGAATAATATTAGAAATAGTTTTGCATCTCATGTTTATCTTTATTCTTATAGTAAGAGTTTAAATTTATCTTGATTTAAATTTGAAATATAAAATATAAAATATATTTTTATAATATTAACATTATCCTGATTATTTAAAATAGATAATGAAATAAACTAAAATAGAGTTTAAAACAAAACAAAAATAACATAAAACAAGATAAAGATAAAATATCTTATTTGATAAATTAATATTAGATGAATTCTTTTATGTGGAAAAAATTTAATTATTTTGCTAGCATTATTTTTATTTTAAAAATAGTAATCTCTTTTAGTTATAGAAAATTTTGTTAATTTAAATTTGTATTATAAATTGATATTCATATTTTATTTATATTATCCCAAATAATATTTTAAAATAAAATTTTAAAAAAGAAAATAATAAAAATAATACTATTAATTATATCTATGTAAAAAAAATAAAGTTTTAAAACAAAACAATAAAATAATCAATTCAAGTGTAAAAAAAAACTATAAATAGATGAGAAAACAAAGAAAAAAATGAGATTTAGAAAACAATAAGGATATCAAAATTTAGAAATAATGTACTCTCAGTTAGTAGATTTATCTCTTCATTTTATTAGTAAGAGTGTGGTCCCATGAAGGGGGGCTTCCTTAAAAGTCTCACGGGTGTTGCTTAGATTTTTTAGGAATATTTTAAAGTACATGGTCCCATGGATTTTATTTGCAATTCTGCTTAAAAATTTAAGCTCCTAAATATAGGGAAGTTGGTGGTCCCATGAATTTAGTAGTGCACTGTTGCTTAAAATTTTAAACTCTGAAATTTGAGGAAGCTGGTGGTCCCATGGATTTAATGTTGCAATTCTACTTAAAAATTTAAGCTCATAATTTATTTTTTAAACTAATGAACATAGCCATCATTCATTATTCAAAAAATAATCGATTTTTTCCTTATAACATTGCATTGTGTTTGCAATTATCAAAATAATAGAAATTAATATTTAAAAAATACAGAAATTAACATTGAAAAACAAAATACCATATCCCCCTCTCTCCTAATAACATATCGGCCTGAACGAATATTTGAATTGGGGCCATACTCGTTGCTGGTCTTTGCACGTTGTCGATGCTCTTTGCTAGTCTATGCAGAATGTCGATGGTCTACTGTGCAGAGTCGTTGATGCCTGTAAAATGAAAAATGCAGCCAAAAATACAACAATAATCATTTTCCCTCTATTTTTTTTGTTTCTGGCGGGAGTCTTGTGTTTGAGATGTGCGACAAATGGCACACAAAACTCCTAAGTTGTAGGGGCAATTTCTAGCCCCACCCCATTTTCACCAGTTGAAAGATTCATCCCTATATTGTAGGGACTCGGATTTTTCTAGAAGAGATTCCAATCAATCCCGTAGCACAAAAAAAAATTCCATGGGACCTCTTGCTCCACGAAAATAGAAGCCCAAGCCCCCCCATGGGACCATGCAGTAATTGTAAATTCAAAATTAAATAGCTAGTTAAAATTTAAAGCATGGATTTAAATTAATGATTGGAGCTTTAATTTTTCTATATATCACGTAAATGTATTAATTTTTGTCTTTCAAATATCTATTATTAATATAGTTTAAATAAAGATTAAACAAAAAATATTTATTAATGAATTAAATTAAAATTTTAAATTTATAAATTGAAAATGATGTAGATATTTAACATAACTTTAAAATCAATTAAAAATAATATATATGATAGAACAATTTTATTGTAATTTAGATAAATTTAAAGTTACACACACATATACATTCAGAAAAGCCTACACACACACCTTTAGAAAAGACTACTACTCTTTCAATCTTAGCTGGATAAAAAAGATCTCCATTTTGATTGATATAGTAGTTGAAGGTTTGGAGATTTTTGTTCTTTATACCTTCCATGAAAAGGACCAAAAATTGAGTTGTGATTTTGTTTGTTCTCACAACGCTTGCATCGAGGATCCCAACTAACATTCTCGGGCTTTTTGTTGATTGAAGAGATGCTAGCGGTGATAGCCTCCAAGTTCTCTTGCACGACCAAACTATTTGCAATGACCTTTCCCCATGTTTTGGATCCCATTACCTACACCACATTTGTTATGAATAATTTGTACACCCTGCCATTGTGGATATGCCCATTTTCCCATTTCTTTGGGCCTATGATCTTGGATATGGCTACCTTTGCCTCCTTCACACCAACCTTAAATAGCCTTTGTATTTGAGCATTATTGGTTTCCATTGAGCAATGACACCCAATATCGAAGATTTTGTGTTTCGTCATCTTGCCTTTTCTTCAATAGACCTCCTCCTTATGTAAAGGCTTATGACATCTCCCATTGTTTATGGCTTCCAACTATATCCTAAAGTGGATATTTTGTGTTGATTTTCTTTCTATTGTTTATGGCTTAGGAGGCAGTTAAGAGAGGAAAAGGACAGAAATGATAGGACTATGAATGTCATTGTTAAAGGGCTAAAAGACTATGGTGAGAAAGAAACTACAAAAGAGTTGGCAAGGGATTTCTTTCAGGATGAACTTCAATGGTTAGGGATTATTCAACAAGCAAATAGGATTGGAAAATGGATGGAAGGTGGCAAGAATAGGCACGTAAGAGTTACCTTGGGGAAACTTGAGGACAAAAATGTGCTACTAAGGAACAAGAGGTTCCTTAAAGGTACACAAATCTACCTTGATGAGGACCTAACCATAACACAGCAAGAAGAAAGACGAAAAGAGTGGGAAAAGGTAAAAACAACAAGTGAAGGTAAATGGGCTTGGTTGCAAAATGGTAAGGCTCAAGTCAGTGACAGAGTTACACATCAAAAATAGGAACTCAGGGCCCCCCAGGAATACTCATCTATAGTAAGTTGGAATTGTAGAGGTTATCCTTGAAGAAGAGGACCTGGTTTAGGGCCCATAGCAGCTGGAAAAGCCATTATTATCCTTACTGAGACTCATGAGCATGAAGGGTGTAAAATTCCAGATTTTGAAGGATATAAAAAGGTCTCAATTTGGAATGAGAGAACGGAAAATGGAAAAGGTCATGGTAGAGTTGCAGTCCTAATCAAAGAATCATGGGACAAAAATATAAAAGTGGAGAAAGAAGATCCAAAAAAATAGTACATATGGTTAAAAATAACAGAAAATTAGACTACAATTAGATTGGTTGCTTGCTACTTTGCCCCAAAAGGCTCCAAATCTTATAAGAAAAGGAGTCTAGATCGTGAAGATCCCTTTGCCTCTCTCAAAAAAGATATTTCGGTGTTTAACACTATGGAAGAAGTTATATTAATAGATGATTTTAATGCTAGGACAGCTAACACTCAAGCTCTTAACTTGAAAAGCAAAGATAAAGAGAAAGATGATCCACTATGGCTGGAAGAAGAGAACCATCAACTTTGGGAATGAACCTCTCAAGATAATAAATGTAATGTCACTCACTTTGGGGCGGAATTGTTGGGAGTATGCAGTTTATTCAACTTGGTAATATGCAATGGTATGAGATCATGGTCGAGATCAGGCAACATCACTTGTAAGACCTCAAATGGACAAAGTGTCGTGGATTATGTCATTCTATCTTGTAACTATACAACAAGGATAATGGAGCTAGTGATTGGTAAATGTCCAATAGAGTTGAAATCAGATCACAATCCAATATATGTAAAACTTGACATCCACATAATCAAGCAGCAAGGGGAACAAGACCTTATCAGCAAGAAGAAAGCACCCCCGCAGGGAAGGATTCTCATGACTCAAGAAAATCAGAAAATCTTCAAGGATGCCCTAAAAAATCTCTTTCAGGAATCTGGAAAAAAATCAGATTACATAAAGCAACACTCAATAAACAAGAACACATTGATTCCTCTAGTACATAAAGCTTTGGATGAGTGTAAGAGGAGTAGACCCAAGAGAGGAAATACAAATACTTTCCCAGCAAACCCATGGTTCGATGAAGAGTGCAAGTTAACAAAAAGGAAGCTTCGTGAGGAGGGAATAACAATATAAAACAAGAAAGAGTATGAAAGGGTGATACAAAGTAAAAAAGAAAAATGTGTAAGTAAAAGAAGATTGGAGCTAATCACCCTTGGAAAGAACAACCCCAGAAAATTTTGGAAGGAACTACAGCAGAAGAGAAAACAAATGGAAAATAATATTACAAGCCCGCAATGGCTAGACTATGCAAAACTACTTCATGAGCGTGAGCAGGATAAACATAGACCTCCAATAATCAATGCAGCCACCGAATTGTTCACTGTAGAAGATATTAGTCAAGGCATAAGAAGGTTTGCAGGAGGGAAAGCGCAAGATATTGATGGGCTGCAAGCAGAGCATTTAAAGTGGGGTATCGAGGTCCTTGCACCTTGTATCAGGGGTATTTTCAATAGGGTTATTCAAGAAGGCTTCCCAGAAGGATGGACCACTAGTGTTGTTATCCCCTTGCACAAAAGTGGTGACATAAATAACCCATCAAACTACCACACTATTATGATTAATCCTCTTCTAGGAAAACTTTTTGGAAGCATGATTGAGCACAGGATTAGCAATTGGGTTGAAAAAGAGGGAAAAAGGGCTAAGGGACAAGCTGGTTTTAGGCCCAAACATTCCACTATTGACCATGGAGTTACCCTTAGATTCTTGATTGAGAAAATTTGGATGTTCAAGGCGATGAAGCTTATTGTTGCTTTGTTGACTTTAAAAAACCCTTTGACACGGTTCCACAGGATAAGTTATGGAAGAGAATGGAGGATTTGGGAGTTACGCATGAGCTTAGGGCAATTGTTCATAGGCTCTATGAGCAGGTCAGAGCTAAAATCAGAACCAATGATGGTATGTCGGAATCCTTTGGCAGCGATGTTGGTGTCAAGCAAGGTTGCCCGCTTTCCCCAAAGTTATTTGGGCTTTACATCGATAAGTTGGAAGAATGGTTAGACAAGGTTGGTGGGAAAGGCATTCATTTGGCCAATTTTGTAATAAAGTTGCTCTTATATGCTGATGATCTCATATTAATTGTTAAAATTGCACTTGATTTGAGAAAGCATTTGAAGGCTCTTGAAATGTTTTGTCAAGAAGTTGGGATGCAAGTGAACACGAGCAAAACCAAAATAATGATCTCACTGCGAAGAAAAAAATAGCAAATTGAATTTCTCTTTGAAAGTAGGCTGTTGGAAATAGTGGACGAGTACAAGTACCTTGGGCTTGATTTTCACAACAAACTCAGTTGGGAAACATGTAGAGCAAAAAGAATTCAGGGAGGCTGGAAAGCACTATACTCTTTGCAAAATAGATGTAGAAATGTTGAATTATGGGATTGGAAAACTAAAAGAACGCTTTTTGGGCTTCTTGTCACTCCAGTGATTCTATATGGGTGTGAAATTTGGGGAAGCAATATGTCAAACCAGAAATGGAGACAAGTGGAAAGAATACAAAAACATCTAATTATAAGCAGCCTCAAGCTTAAGACTACAGTGCCTTATGAGATTTTACTGGCAGAGACCGGTACTTTTCCCTTGGAGGCCTCAGCAATGATCCAGTTATTAAGCTACCTAAAGAAGGTTCAGAATATGGAGAGTCATCATTGGCCTAAGTTAATTGTGAAAGAAGAGCTAACTAGAAGAAAGAACACCTGGATGAAACAAAATATCAAATAGACGAAAAAGTGGGACGTTGAGATGCATGAGTGCCCAAACACAAATGAAGAAATAAAAAAATATGTGAGAGAAAAAATTAAATATGCTATATGGATGAAAAAAAGGGCGTAAAAAGGATTATTATATCAAAGAATTCAATCCCACGAGGGACCATGAAGAAAAGGCCTATATAGGAGCGAATATGAAATGGAAAGAAAAAATGTTGATAGTTCAATTGCGTACTAGTTCACACCATCTTAGGTGTGAAACGGGCAGGTGGGTGGTTCCTAAAGAGGAGTGGGAAAATAGAAAATGCCAATTTTGTAACATGGGTGTGGTGGAGATGGAATGGCATTTCATCATGGAGTGCTCAGCGTATAAAGACATTCGAGCAAGTTATGGGGACACCGTGCAGGTCGATAATTTAAATACCCTGTTTGAAGAATCAAGGTTAGACAAAACTACAAACTTCATCATCAAAATTCACTGCAGAAGGGTTGATCTCGATCGGAGTTTGCAATCTGTTTAGGGCCTTTCTGTGGGAGGCTCTTGTGCTGCTCTTGGGTCCCATAGGCTTCTTTGGCCTCATGGATGTCATTAAAAATTTTCATTTCATTTCACCTTCCTATAATCTTGATGTGGGTCCCATATCTGCACTTTACTTACTCTGATGTCCTCGAACACTCCTATTAACAACACATAACTCTCATCATACAAATTTCTCATAAATTGCAAATACCATGTTGGCATGTCCCCTTCTTCAAAGTTTGTGACCTCTCCTCTTCTGGGATACTTTCTAATCCTTGCCATGCGTTGGGGTCTAATACTTTCATGCTAAAAGGTTTGCGACCTTGTTCGCCTCTTTATAAATATGTTTTATCAAGAATTCCTCCATTCCTTGTAGATATTCTAAAAATTTTCCCACCCACACCTGTAGTTTCTAGCTTGTTCCCTTCTTTATGACTATGTTAATACATATAATGGAATCTCCCTCTATATCTATATGTCTTATTCCTCTACATTTGCATTCTTGAAGCTTGCTTGTCAGATCTTCCATTATTGTTTCATTGTTTGTTGCAACCCCAACACTCCTCGAAACTGCCCAAATTAAATTACCTTTTTCATCCCTCAATATGCATCTGATCCTTGTTTTGCTTGGGTTGTCTTTCGTTGCCCTGTTGAAATTTAATTTCAACTTGTCACTCTGAGGGGCAACCCATTTGGCTTATTTCCTTTTACTTCCACTCCTCGCCCCTATTAAGGCAAGATGAGGGATTTTGAGTCCAGACCGCTCTTTACTTACTTCATTGTCCCACCCCGTAAATGCCTGTTCTACTAAGTTGTTGATCTCATTAAATATGTGTATGTTTCGCTCCTTCCACAATTGTCACAACATCATTGATGGAGCGGTTATTCAAATGCCCCCCATAGAGCTTTCTCATGAAGCCTTGGCCAATTGTTGAGGAACTCCACCACATCTTCACTTTTTAGGCCTAAACAATAAAGTTTTGTCTATATCCAATCCCAACACTTCACCACAAATTGACAGTTTAGTAAAAGGTGGTTGGTCATCTTCTCTGCCTTTTTGCACATCACACAGAGGTTGGGCCCCTGAATGGTTATGCTCTACAACCTTTCCCCTGCTAGAATCCTCCTATGCAACACCGTCCACATAAACGCTCCCACTTTTGGGAGTACTTGATTGATCCAACACAACTTCGTGCTCCAAACTACCATGCATGTCTGGGCCTGCATTATTTGGTGTCCCTTTTTTGTCGTACATTTCCCCAACTTGGCCCCACACTAGATTGTCCTGATGCTCTCTTGATTCGAGATTATTTTCCTTTTTTACAATTGAACACTAAGGAGTATTTTTGGCTCTTCCCTTGGGATGTTTTCAAAGTTTATCCATTCAAAATATATGATGGAGATTTGTCCACCAAGCTAAAATAGTTTCTCACCTTCGTTCCTATTGGTCTTTCCATCAGATCCTAAATAGGTATGAGCTCTACTATTTCACATAGCGAGGTGTGTCCGTCTTGAGAATCCTTCCAGAAATTAGCCATTTTCCCATTATTTATCTTCCATGCCACATGCTCTATGACTATCGATCAAAAATCCCATTGAAGTTTCCATGTTGCAGATCAACCCGGCATATTTGTTATTGTTAAGATCTTATTTGGTTCTTTGCTATCTAGATATTTGTTGTACATAACTCTACACTATGGCTTATCTAGATTAGTGTACATATTTCACACTAGCTTTGCCCCCAACAATTTGTTTTGGGCCTCAAGTTCCCGTATCCCTACATCTCCTTTGATTGGCCTGCATACTGTGTCCTCATGAACCAGGGGAATGTGTTTCTCTGAGTTGGATCCCTCCCAAAGAAACCTCTTAGAAACATCCTTTCATTGTGTTCGTCACACTACAACCAAGATTGCTTTAATCATTAAAATCCTTCTTGCCGGGGAGAGCCATCTACCCTTCCAAGATGTGGCTCTGCTTGTGCACTTCTCTATAATGTCACCCCACAATTTTGTTTTGTTTCCTACATTAAATATTGGGGCCTCTAAATATTTTGAAGGTAATGTTTCTATTGCAAACCCTAGCTCTTGTGCTATCCTTTTTTGTATTGCCTTTTTGGTGTAAAACAAATAATTTTTTGAATTTTCCTTATTTATGTTGTGTCTTGAACAACCTACATATGTGGCTAAAGTCTCCTCTACTATTTTTGCCTCCTTTAGATTTGCATCCCCAAAGGCTGATGTATCATCTACAAATTGAATGTGTTACTGGCCTAATATTCCTTGCCACCTCTACCCCTTTCCATATTCCCCTATCTTGCCTAGATTTTATTGCCCTCCCCAATGCCTCTGCCATGATCAAAAAGAGGAATGGCGAAAGGGGATCTCCTTGTCTGCTTGCCGCAAACTATTCGATAACTCAAAGAATCCATATAATGAACCATCAATTGTACTCCATATAATGAACCATTAATCGCAATTGAGAATCTGACCATTGGTATACACTAATAGATCCATCCCAACCACTCCCCACAAAATCCAAATCTCTTCGTAATCTCCATTAAGAATCTCCAACTTACTTTGTCATATGCCTTGCATCTAATTTAATCATCATACTGATTTGGTTTGCTCCCATGATTGAGTGTATTGTTTTGTTGGCTAAGATAATGTTGTTTGTGATTTCTCTGCCAGACGTAAACCCGTTATGTTCCTCCGAAATAACCCGATTTAATACTTTCTTGAGTCTATTTGCCAAGGCTTTCGCAATTATCTTGTATATTGTATGCACAATGAGATTGGCCTATACTCAAAAAATGAAATGCATTCATTCTTTTTTGGAATCAATGATGATTGTATTATTAATGTCTAACAAATCTCTTTTTCCTTCTGACATCCTCTACAATTTCCCATATGTGCCTTCTGACTATGTGACAACATCTCTAATAGAAAATTGCTTAGAAACCATTGGACCCTAGTGCCTTACCAAGGTGGAGCTGAAAGGCGACTTCTCTGATTTCCCCTTCAGTGCAACGTTCCGTGAGCATTCTATTGTCACTCCCGCGTATGAGCTTCAAGATGTAACTAGTTATCTCTGTATTAGATAGAATATCCATCCCTCCTTCCAAAGCCATAATGGACTTGAAGAAATCTACCACGGCATTCTCTATGTCCTCCCTCTTTGACACATTTTTACCATCCTTGTCTTGAATCTCACTGATTCTATTTAGCATCATTTTGGCGTTAACCGAGTTGTGAAAAAAAATTGTATTATGACCCCCTTCTACTAGCCATGTTTCCCTCACTTTAGCATTCCAAAATAGTACCTCCCTTGCTAATGGTTTTGCCCGCAAAGTTTTCTCCTTTTGGAAATTTTCTTAAAAAATTTAAAGTTTTAAAACATAAAATAATCAATAAAAGTGTCAAATAAAACTATAAAAAGATGAGAAAACAAATAAAGATTAATAAGGAAGGAGAACATCAAGAATAAGAACAAGAAATTCAAGGAAGCAATGATAAGGATATCGAAATTAAATAATAGTGTGTTCTTAGTTAGTAGATTTATCTTTTTATTTTATTAGTAATTGTAAATTCAAAATTAAATAGCTAGTTAAAATTTAAGGAATGAATTTAAGTTAATGATTGGAGCTTTAATTTTTCTAGATATCACATAAAATTTCTATCTTTCAAATATCTATTATTAATATAACTTAAATAAGATTAAACAAAATATATAATTAATATTAATGAATTAAATTAAAATATAAAATTTAGAATACAAATTGAAAATTATGTAGATATTTAACAAAACTTTAAAATCAATTAGAACATAAAAAAAAAGTTTTAGAATGTGAGGCTTTCTTCTCAAAGCATGGCTTAATCATCAGATTTAATCGTTTATGGCCTACTCTCCTTGCTTTACACCAATGGATTACAAACGCCTGACAACCACTCATGAAAAGTAACCTAGAAATCTACACTTGTGCTCACAGATTCTTTATTGTTGCTTTTGATTTGCTTGCAACATGGATGCTATTCTATGTGGAAAACATTGGATTTGAGACAAGTATGTCCTCATGCTTAAACCATGACATCTGACTTCAATCCATTGACGAAGTCTTTTAAAATTAAACCTATGTGGATTCGTTTATCAAACCTATCGCTTCAGTTTTGGTTTGATACTTGATTTGAGGCCATTGGCAATACTCTTGGAAATTTCTTGGCAATTGATCACAACACAATTGATTTCACACATACTAGGTTTGCTTGAATTATGGTAGATATAGACACATCGAAGGATCTTCCTACAAATATTACCTTCAAAACCGTGTAGTTTGTCTTAGTCATTGGACTATGAACATGCATAATACCTTAACTCCAAGCGCAACTCTAGTGAACATGCAACCTAGTGGAAATATTCCCTCCCACAACATTACAATGTGTATAGTTCCCAAGGGTTCCCTCCATCTTCTTCACCTACTACCTCTATAGAAAACAATAAAATTGAGCCTCTAATTGAGACTTTTCCTTATTGAAAGAATCATTTTCTACAAAGGCAGAAAGTACATGCCCTGCACAAAGCTTGTGCTCATAGAAAAATGGGCCATCAAAAGTTGTTAATAACATTTCAACTAATAGGACAGATTATGAATTTGAAAACATGAATTTACCTTTGTTGAATTCATCTAAATGAAAATTGGTGCAAAAGAAAAAGAAGGAAATTTCTAAAAAAGATGTTGGGGGCCACAAGGTAATTTTGCATTTACATTCTAAAGTTGGTGTTCATGGACCCAATCAAAATTGTAATGCACCTTGTTAAGGGTCTGATGCACTTTTGTTGGAGCTACAATTGTCTGTTAGCTCTCCCTATTTAAAATTGAGTATATGGGAACTCCCCCTTGGCAGAGCTTACCTATATCATAGTTACTGGAGATGCAAGGCACTGGTAAAGGGATGGGGACGCCAATCAAATTAGGGTACGTGAGTTAGGGGATTGATACGTTGTCTATGTTCCCATAATGGAGAATCTCGACAATTATATATATATAAAGGATAATTAAATAAATAAAATAAAAATTAATAATAAATGCATATAGTTGGCAACCATGAGCATATAAGAGGTTTCTAATCATTTTTATTATAATAAATAGAAATAAAATAATTATAATATATAATAGAATTAGTATAAGACAATGTAGTTTATTAATTATAAAGATTGAGTTATGATAAAAAAAAAAGTTTTAAATATAATTATTTTGAAGATCTTGTAAATGAATTCAAATTAGAAATTAAAGATTTTATGTGACACTTTATTTAAAGATGGGTATGAAATAATATTTAAATTTAGTGATTTAGTTTTTTTTTCTAGCTTTTAACTTTGACAATTAGTTGTTAGTAATAGATTAATTAAATTAATTTTACTTATGTTATTTAGGTAAATATTATTTTTTTAATATTTGTCATTATTTTTTAAATTTTACTATGCAAATAATTATTAGTTTTAAGTTATGAATATGCAATTTTATTTGATGGTTAATTTATTCTTTAATTTGTTATACAATGTAATTAGTTTTTAGTATTTTTGTTTCTTATTATTTTAGTTTAATAAACATTAAATGATACTGAGACCAAAATTACTCTACTATTTGGTATTATTAGTGCATTTGGTTTACGTATGAATAATGTCGTTGCATTTTGAACTACTACATTTATTGCTTAACATAGTTGCAACAACGATGTTTGTCACATCGTTCTTATAAATTGATAGGGATTAATAAGGAATCATTTTGTGTTAAATCAGAAGAATGAGAAATCTTTTTAGGATAATTAACGTTAGTCACATGAGGAGTGCATTTGATAGATTAGTCTATTAATTAACATTAAAATATTAATGAAAATATTTAATTTAAAGTATAATACAATAAACTAAAAGGTCAGCCCAAAATATTGTGTCCCACTTTTTGTCCAAAGTAGGACATTGAAATTAGTATTTTTCACTATTTTCACTTTATGAAACCTATAGCAACTAAACTATTAAAAAATTGGAGATGATGTGAACTAGTTATTTGTGAGGATTTGTGTGTAGATTATATATATATATATATATAATAGAAATAAATAGTGATTTTTTTTACGTAACTTTTAATAACTTATTTTTTATAATAAGCAACATTTTAAAACAATGGCGTTTATGTCATCACACAAATTTTTTATTGAAATGTTAAAATATAAATTTTAAAATTTAGATTTGTAACATTAATATCTAGTGCATGATAATTTTTTCATAATTTTTGTTACATATTTTTTAAATTAATTTTCGGAGTCAAACTAATTATAAGATGGATGTAGTGTATGTCGTCACACAACTTTTTTTGTATGTTGGAATTATTATTTACTTTTTGGCTAAAACAAGAACATCAATACTTAGTGCACATATTTTTTAGAATTTTTTTCTCTATTTTTTAAATTTTTCTGTGACAAACAAATACCTCGATGTTTGATGAAAAACCTACATTTACAAGAAATAAAATATAAATATAATAATAAAAAATATTCAAAATTATACTTTTTGGAAAGCTTATAATAATAGCTACATACTAACAAAACATAATTTCTAAATTACTTTATTTGTTCCTTCAAAAGGTAAATAAAAGTAGTTTTTTATCAGCATTTTGATAGGTGCAAAGGAGACTCCATTGTGGGTATGATTTAAGAGTAGAGGGGTTCTATCCAAGGGGGTTTGATTTAAGGGGGTCCTATTTAAACATCTTCAATTAAAACCCTTTAGATAGAACCCATCAAGGTTTAAATCATTATTTTTTGTAAAAAATATGTGATTTCAAACAAAAATTAGGATGTCCCAAGTTTGGGACCTATTATTGTGGGATGACTCTAAATTTAGTCAAAATGACTAAGTACTCAATTAGGATTAGGATTATAATTCAATAGTAAATAAGTCTTGATCAATTGACTAAGTAATTAATTAATAATGCTTCCCTTTATGAGTAGCAGTCACAAACGAACTACATGGGGAGAAAGGGTCATAAAAGAGTTTTGTACTCACATTCAATAGTTCACATCATACTTAGATTAGAAAATAGGAACTACAAACTTAGCTACATCAAGACAAAATTCTAGTAAAAATCAACTTAAAAAGAAGATTTCAAGAAAAATGATTTTTTTCCAAAATCAAAGAACAAACATTTTCATTTCAGCTTTTAAATTTGAAACAAAAATAGATCTATATGTGGTATCTTAAGGTTGCTAAAGTTAAACTACAAGAAACTCATAAATATAGAAACTCTATCAACTATGCAATTGAAAGAAGAAATGAGGAAATGAGCCCAAATATTTATACTCAAATTAGATGAGAAAGATAGGCCAACTTTTGAAAAATCTCCTTTCCTTAAAGATTTTAAGGATTTCTTAGAAAATTTGTCAAAGACTACCTCCTACAAGAAATTCAAACTTTATAAAAAAATGAACTCATATCAAATGCTTTTTATCAAAGGATTACAACTAATTTTTTTAAACTTAAGATGCAATTAGAGGAACTACTAAGGGATTAATTTGGTCAAGTGAAACACCAATTATTTTTGTCAAAAAAGAAAAAGATAAAACTCTAAGGTTTTGTATAGATTATCAGATGCTAAATAAGGTATATGTTAAACAATAGATAATCATGCTCGTACTAAAGACCTATTTGATCAAATAAAGGGAACACATATGTTTAAAAATAATAATCTTTCATCAAAGATAAGATATCTGAAAAATAACCTTTCAAACAAGATATGAGAATCATGTGTTGGTTTGTGGTGACTGATCATGCTATACTATACACTCTTCATGTATCCTCGCTGTGGTCACAGAAAAAGGAAAAAAATCGACATTGTAGAACCCTAATTCTAGAAGTTTCTAAAAGCTTGTTATAAGTGATTGGGATGGGGGGTTGCAATATGAGAAGGCGATTATTCGCGAGATTGTAATATGTTTTGCATTGGATAATAAAATCATTGAATGGTTGTAGTTTTGAGGATGTAGCCCGGATTGGGTGAACCACGTTAAATTCTTTGTGTTATTTTTTTGTGTGTTTTATTACTGTATTTTATTGATTAAATTTGCATTTAACTTGTTAGATAAATGTCTTCTAACCCTAACAAGTGGTATCAGAGCGGGTTGTTTTCAGTTATCCTTTGCAAGGTCTCACGGGTGAGTGGGAGTCTCACGGTTGAGTGGGAGCAATGGCAGACGAGGGTAAGGTGAAGGTTGAGAAGTTCAATGGGCAGAACTATCAGTTATGGAAGATGCAAATGGAGGATTACCTCTATCAAAAGGATTTATGGCATCTATTGGAAGGGAAAACCAAGAAACCCTCAGCAATGTCTGATGAGGACTAGGATATTTTGGACAGAAAGGCACTTGGCAGTATTCGTTTATGCCTGGCACAATTGGTGACATTCAATATTACAACAGCAAAGACAACTCAAGAGTTGATGTAAACCCTAGAAAACTTATATGAAAAGCCTTCCGCTTCAAAAAAGGTATTTCTTATGAAGCATTTATTTAATATGAAAATGGCAGAAGGTGGGTCAGTTGTTGATCATTTAAATGAGTTTAATTTGGTTACCAGTCAATTAACTTCTGTAAATGTAAAATTTGATGAAGAAGTTAGGGCTTTTTTGATTCTTTGTTCTTTGCCTGAAAGTTGGAATAGCTTGGTAATGGTTGTTAGCAATTATGTTTCTAGTTCAAACACATGAAAGTTTGATGATGTTGTTGGTGTTATTTTGAGTGAGGAAATTTGTAGGAAAAGCTCAGGTGGAACATCCACATCAGGTAATGTTTTGAATGCTTAAAGTAGGGGCAGAATAAAGGAGAGAAGAAACAATTCTAGAGGTCGTGGGAAGTCACGAGGAAAATCAAAGGACAAAAGGTCCCAATCTAGAGAAAAGAAGGATTGTTGGTACTACGGTAAGCCAGGTCATTTAAAGAAAGATTGTTGGTCTCAAAAAAATAAAGGAGACAAAAAAGAAGGAAATAAAGAGGCAATAAATGTGGTAAGTAACAAATCTAATGACGTCAAACTATTCTTTGCAATTTCAAAATGCCGCCAAGCGGGAATTTTTTGGGCAATGCACAACGGTCTTCTCTGAACCACACATAGGTCTTTGTTGGGCAAGAAATTTTGGGTAGGGGCTTTGTTCCCTCCCCTCCTTTGTTTGATGTTGTTGTGTAGTTGGATAAAGTTGTTGTGCGGGCGCAGGTGGATTTGTTGGGGGTGGACGGCTCTATTCCTTTTGTTCTTTTGCCTCCTACTCTAGTTGTTGATGGCTTTCCTCCTTCAGGCCAAGTGAATTCCTTCTCTGAGGTTGCTAAAGGTGCTTGTCCTCCTACTCAGGCTTGTGTTTGACCTTTACCCTGTGTTCGCGATTCACTTGTTGTGGTATGTGGACCTAAGGTTGTTGAAAATGAGGATTATTATCTGTGGCAGGGTGTGGTTTGCAGGTTTAATGGCTTGTGGCCCTCCCTTCCCGATCTCCATGATTGGGTTTCCATCTCCTGGAAGCTTTTTGTCTCTGGGAAGATTGAGCTCTACCCCAGCACAAGGGGGTTCTCTTTAGCAACCTCTGCCTCCTCTATAGAGTGAGATAGTGTGTTGGATAGGGGTTGGATGTGGGGTATTCATTCGCTGTCCATCAAACTTTGGTCTCGTTCTTTCAATCCTCTTACTGAACCACTAAATACGAGACTTATTTAGGTCTGACTGCCGAATCTCCCTCTCCATTTTTGGGAGGATTCATGTTATGAAGCTATTGGCAACACCATTGGATGCTTTTTGATGGTGGACTCTATGACTTGGGACCTTGGGCATACTACGATAGCTCGTATTTTGGTTGATTTGGACATCTCCAAACCTCTCCATGGTGATGTCATTCTTTTGGTGGAGGACAGACCTTGGAAGCAGCTCCTAGAGTATGAGGGTCTCTCCTTTTAATGTAGGAGATGTTTCTCTATGGGTCATTTGGCCTCTGGTTGCCCTCATGCCTACTACAAGGGCGCTGCTACTTGGTGGAAGGATGTTCTCTCAAATCATCTCACAGTGGGTTCTCCTCCTTCAGATGGTTCCTCCACAAGGGGCGACCCTGCTGAGTCTTCTCAGGAGTTTGTGTCTTGCTTGGCTCCTCTTCCACCTATCCCTTTTGAGGAACCATTGTTGCTTCAAATTGCTATCATTGTTCAAACTAAGCATGTTGCCTCTGTTGCTCCTACGATCGCTCTTATCTCCTCTCTTGCGCGGCCAACTCCCTCACCACATGATGGCTCTTTGCCCTTGGTGGCTAATGTGGATCTGCTCTTCTCGCCTTGCTCAGTGGACTTTTCCAAGTCTTCCTGATCTATGGTGATGAGAAAGAAAAAGGGACTCCCAAAATTTGTCGCAACTTTGCGGCCTAGGGTTAAGGGAGTCATATTAGTCCCCTCAAGTTCTAGGGTTGTCTAGTCCCTGTATGTGGTTCGACAACTGTCTATTAGTTATTTTTGTGTGTTTCCTAGTTCATTCCTCGTTTGAACTAGCTTCTTTTTGGCCCTGAGGGCTCTCGTGTAAAAGGTACAGCACCCTGTAAATGTTGCTTATTTTATCAAAAACAAATCTGATGAGGATGCTTTGATTCTTTCCCTTGATAATGTTGATGATTCTTGGGTTTTAGATTTAGGGGCTTCATTTCATGCTACACCTCATAGAAGTTATTTTCTCGATTATTTCCAAGGGGATTTTGGGTTGGTTTATTTGAGAGATAACGAACCTTGTCAGATTGTTAGAAAGGGAATAATCAAGATTAAGTTACAGAATGGGAATCATTGGCTACTACATGAGGTAAGACACGTTCCAAAGTTAAGCAAAAAATTAATTTTAGTATGGCAACTAGATGATGAAGGTCGTGTTGTTACATTTAGTGATAAAAATTGGAAGGTTACAAAAGGTGCCTTAGTGGTAGCAAAAGGTGTGAAAGTAGGCACCTTAGATCTTTGTACAGGTCATACTATTCCTTCTACTTTAGCTATTGCAGATAAAAATCAATGTTCAAGAACAGTTGCTACAGTTTAGCAAGAAAAAATTCAAATAGTTGTTGTGGATTCTGAATCAACACTGTGGCATAATAGACTTGGGCATATGAGTGCAAAAGGTATGAAAGTACTTTATTCAAAGAATGTTCTACCAGGTCTAAAATGTGTTAATATGGATTTATGTGAAAGTTGTGTGTATGGAAAACAAAAGAGAGTTAGTTTTTTCAAGGATGGGAAGGAAAAGAAAGATGAGAAATTGGAGCTTGTGCATGCGGATGTATGGGGACCAGCTCAAGTATCTTCTCTTGGTGGCTCTCAGTATTATGTTACATTCATTGATGATGCAACTAGGAAGGTATGGATTTATTTCCTTAGGCAAAAATTTGATGTATTTGAAACTTTTAAAAAAAGGAGAAGCTTGGTTGAGAATGAGATGGATAAAAAGTTAAAATGTCTCAAATCTGATAATGGTGGTGAGTTTTGTAGCAAAGAGTTTGAAGATTATTATTCCTCTAATGGTATTCGTAGGTAGAAAACAGTTACAAGGACTCCACAGGAAAATGGAGTGGTTGAGTGCATGAATAGAACAATAATGTAGCGCACACAAAATATGAGATTGCATGTTGGGTTGCTTTAACTATGTGGGAAGAGGTTGTAAACACTATTGTTTATTTAATTAATAGAGGTCCCTCTAATCCTTTGGGTTTGGTATTTCAGAGGAAGCATGGACATGTAAGAAGGTGAGTTATTCTTTTCTCAAGACATTCGATTGTGAAACATTTGCACATGTAGATTATGAAAATAGAGCCAAGTTTGATGCAAAATCAAAGAAATGTATATTTGTTGGATATGGCATTAATGAATTTGATTATAAGCTTTGGGATTTTGAAAAATAGAAAATTGTGAGAAGTAGGGATGTCATATTCAATGAGAAAGTGTTGTACAAAGATTTGTTGCAGCAACATGAGAAGAAAGAAAATGATTATGCAGTGTTGGATGATACTCCAATTAATTATTTTTCAGTGGTTCCTCATGCTCTGCAACAACAACAACAAATACCACAAACTCCAATGAATGTTAGACGATCTTCAAGGATAAGTAGACCTCCAGAAATATTTTCTCCCTCTTTTTATTCTATTTTATTAACTGATGCTAGTGAATCAAAATGTTATGATGAAGCTATGTAGGTGGATACCAAGGTTCAGTGGGAGCATGGAATGGAAGAAGAAATGGACTCCTTGCTGAAAAATAAAACTTGGAAATTATGCAAGTTTCCTACAAGTAAAAGGGATTTACCAAACAAATGGGTTTATAGGCTGAAAGAGGAGGATGGAGGTAAGAAAATATTTAAAGCTAGGTTAGTTGTAAAGGGATTTGCACAAAAAAAAGGTATTGATTTTGATGAGATTTCTTCTCTAGTTGTTAAAATGACTTATATACGCACTATTTTAAGTATTGTGGCTGCTGGAGATTTACATTTGGAACAGCTAGATGTTAAAACAAAATTTCTCCATGGTGATTTGGAAGAGGAAATATATATGGAACAACCACAAGGATTTGAGTTCAAAGGTAAGGAGAAACTTATGTGTAGATTGAAGAAAAGTTTATATGGCTTGAAGCAAGCACCTCGACAATGGTATATTAAATTTAATAGCTTTATGGCTGAGCATGGCTACAGTCGATGTAATTCATACCATTGTGTTTATTTTAAGAGGTTAGATGATGATAGCTACATTATTTTATGTTTATATGTTGACGATATGTTTGTAGCGGGGTCTAACATAAATTACATAAAGGAGTTAAAACAACAATTAACAAATTCATTGGCTATGAAGGATTTGGGGGCAACAAAGTAAATCCTTGGTATGAAGATTACAAGAGATAGGAAAAATAGAAAATTATTTTTATCCCAGGTTGATTATGTTGAAAAGGTGTTGCAGAGATTTCATATGGAGAATGCAAAAGTTGTCAGCACACCTTTGCCTAGTCATGTTAAATTGACTAAGGATATACATGTCGAAAGGCACAAGAGGAGGAAGAAAAAATGTCCAAAGTACCATATGCTTCAACTATAGGTAGTTTAATGTACGCCATGGTATGCACAAGACTGGATATTGCACATGTTGTACGAATTGTTAGCAGGTATATGAGTCATCCCAGAGTTGAGCATTAGAATGCAGTAAAATGGATTCTCGAGTATTTGAGAGGCACATCCAATAAATGTTTATGTTTTGGGGGATCTACTACTGATTTAAAAGGCTATGTTGACTTAGATTTGGCAAGGGATATAGATACCAAGTGGAGTCCATAGGCTATGTATTTTATAGTTGGTTGGATAGCAGTGAGTTGGATTTTTCCTTTGCAAAAGGTGGTTGTTTTATTCACCATGGAGGTAGAGTATGTTGCTACAACAAAGGCGTCAAAGGAGATAATATGGCTACAACTTTTCATGGAAGAGTTGGAAAAACAATAGGCTAAAAATTACTTATTTACAGACAACCAGAGTGTTATACATCTTGCAAAGAATTATGTCTTGCACTCTAAAACCAAACACATACAATTGAGATATCATTTCATTCAGTCAGTGTTGGAGGATGGATAAGTAAAGCTAGATAGTGGATATGTTTACGAAGGCAGTGACAAGGGAGAAGTTGAGCTCCTCTTCAGCTTCGGTTGGCCTTTAAGGTTGAATTCAAGTATAATAGAGCAACAAGGTCCAAGGTGCTTATTTATAGTGGGAGCTATAAGTGTAGTGGTGTCGTCCAGGATCAGTCTCCAAGTGGGAGATTGTTTGGTGTGGAGCCTGATCAATCTCCAAGTGGGAGATTATTGGTTTGTGGTGATTGATCATGCTATACTGTACACTCTTCATGTATCATCGCCAGGGTTACCAAAAAAAGGAAAAAATTGACTTTGTAGAACCCTAATTCTGGAAGCTTCTAAAAGCTTGTTATAAGCGGTTGGGATGGGGGGTTGCAGTATGAGAAAGTGATTATTCACGAGATTGTAATATGTTTTGCACTGGATAATAAAATCATTGGATGGTTGCGGTTTTGTGGATGTAGTCTGGATTGGGTGAACCATATTAAATTCTCTATGTTAATTTTTTTTTTGTTTTATTACTTTGTTTTATTGATTAAATCTGCATTTAACTTGTTAGATATCTCCCTTCTAACCCTAACATCATGAATACTGAATATAAAGTTGTACTAGTGTTTTTAGATTACATCTTAATCTAATTTAAAAATTAAGAACACTTAGTGCACCTCCAATTAGTTTTGCAAAGGCTAAGAGAATATATGATATATGGAAAACTATCAAAATGTGTATTTTTTGTGAATATTTCATTTTTAGGGTACATTATATCATATAAAGGAATCATAATAAATTTTGACAAGATCAAAGCTTTAATTGAGTGACCAATATTTAAAAATATATTAGAAATAATAAATTTTATGGGTTTAACAAGATATTATATAAGGTTCATGACCAAGCATTTCAACTTTAAAGGAGAAGATGATTATAGGCCCTACCTTAAGAGATCTTGATCTTAATGGATATTTTGTTGTTGTCATTGATACTTCTACAAAGGTCTTAGGAGGGTGTGTCTCATCAAGATAAATGTATAATTGCTTACAAATTTAGAAAATTAAAGAAACATGAAATATATTTTCCCATCATGAATTTATCTGACTCAATTAATGAAAGGTAAAGTACATCGAAGTTAGCCTTTCCCTTTGTTCCCCGCATGTGGTAGATCAGTTGAAGGAGATCGACTTGAGTGTAGAATCTTTGTTGGTGGTGTGCTCCCTCGTTTAGGGGGTGGTGTAAAGAAGGTATGGGTGGTGGATGGAACAAGAGTAGGTGGTGACCTTCGGCCCCACCCTTAGAATAGTAGGGGCCCTCAAGAACTTTAGCGCATAGGAGGATGATAAAGCGAGCCTTGCACACATCATAATCTAGAATTGACATGAATTAATTGTTTTATGAGATTTAAATTTGTATTGTAATTTGATATTCTCATTTTATTTATTCTATCCTAAATAATATTTTAAAGTAAAGTATTAAAAAGAAATGAATAAAATAATATTTAATTAATTATTTTATTATCTATTTAAAAAATAAAGTTAAAAAAATCAACAAAAGTGTAAAAGAAAACTATAAATAGACAAAAACACAAAGGAAAAGTCACCAAGAATTGTGAAGGTGAACATTCGAAAAAAGAAAAATAAATTGAAGGAAGCAGTGATAAGAATAATGAAATTTAGAAATAGTGTTTGGGTTAGTAGATTTATCTTTTCATTTTATTAATAATTGCAAACTTAAAATTTAATATCTAGTTAAAATGTAAGTTAATGCTTTAAACTTTGATTTTCTAAATATCACGTAAATGTCTTAATTTCTATCTTTCAAATATCTATTATTAATATAACTTTAAATCGATTAAAACAATATATATGATAGATCAATTTTATTTTAATTTAGATAAATTTAAACGAAGTTTCAATTATAGCGTGAATTTTAAGTTTAAATATATAATATAGAGATAAAATAAATTTTATAATATATAAATTTAAAACAGATAAAATTTAAGAAAATAAATAAATTAAATTAAATTAAAAATAGTAATAATAAATACATATGGGTTGCAAGTATGAGCATATAAGAATTTTTTTTTATTTTTTAATTTTTAAATTATATATATGAAAAAATAACACATATAATAAAATAGTTTTAATGTATAAAATTAGTATAAGATAATATAGTTTATTAATTATAAAGTTTTGAATTATGATACAAATTAGTGCTAAATATAGTTATTTTGGGAAAATTTATAAATGAACAAAAATTAGAAACTAAAGATTTTATGTGATTAAAGTATTTAGTTTTTTATTTTATTTATTTAAAGATGAGTATAAAATAATATTTAAATTTAGTGATTTAGTTATTTTTAGTTATTTACTTTAAAATTAATTTATGAAATCAATTGTTAATACTACATTAATTGAAAGAGGGGTTCATCCCATAGTGCAAAGGTTAAGATGTAGAATTGTTGTTTCCATTAGGGTTCAAACCTCTGTTGGACCATTATGATCGCAAACATGATTCTTGCGTTGATCCAATATGCTCATAGGCTTGAACCATAGCGTTGAGGTTGTTAATGGCATTCATGCCATGAGACATGTGTTCAAGATCGTGTTTTAATCCTTCATTGGGCTAGTGTGCTTGTGGGCTTTGTGCCTAGGTTGAGATATCATGCTTGCAGACTTGGATTGTTCACTTGCATTCATGCCAGGGAGGAGGTCCCCCATTTGTGGCCTCTATGTTGGCTTGGGCTAGACCAAAATTCTTGAAATACATATAAAAAATACATTAATTAATTTTTTTAATTATGTTATTTAAGTAAATATTATTTTCTTAATATTAGTCATTATTTTCTTAATTTTATTATGCAAATAATTATTAGTTTTAAGTTATGAATATGTAATTTTATTTGATAATTAGTTTATTTTTAAATTGATTATGCAATGTAATTAGTTGTCAGTATTTTTATTTCTTATTATTATAGTTTAATAGACATTAAACACGATTAAAACTAAAACCATTTACAGTGTTCAATATTAATAGTGCCCTTGAGTTACATTTATGGGTAATGTTGTTGCACTTTGAATTATTGCATCTATCACTTAACATAGCTGCAACAACATCATACATTGTTAGAGTGTAATAAGGAAACATTTTGATAATAAGTCCGTAAAATGACAAATCTTCTTCAGATAACTAATGTTAATCTAACATTAAAACTAAATAAATTATTATTTGTTTTACATTTTATTTTTGAAAATATAAGAAAACCTTACTCATCGGGAGTGTGCTTGATAAATTGGTCTATCCGTCTACATTAAAATTTTAAGGAAAAAATATAATTAGAGGTATAATGCAATAAACTAACTTTAGTAAAACTGGCTAAGTACTCAATTAGGATTAAGATTGGAATTCAATAGTAAGCATGTCCTGGTCAATTGGTCGAGTACTTAATTAATAATGCTCACCTTTGTGGGTAGCAATCACAAAGGAGCTATATGGGGGAAAATGGCCTTAGAAAAGGCTTTGTAGCCATTGAATTAGGGTGTTTAACTATTTGAATTGATGAAAAACTTGAAAATAATACATGTTAAGTATGGAAAATATAGATGTTCATAAGACAATGAAAATTAGTGTTGTTTTTGCCAAGTGTCATGTTGAAGAGATCAAGGTGAAAGTACAAATTTGCGTCACACTTTCAGTCAACTTATCATTACAAGTGAATTTAAGTATTTTTAACTAAAAATCAATTTTGGTTAGACATATGATCTAGTTAGATTCATTTAGCTAAGGTAGATATGGGCCACAACTTTTTCAACTTGTAGTGTCTTTTAAATGCATATGTAGGACCACTTTGGGGTCAATTTATCAAACAAATAAAAAATATGATATTTCAACAACTTGACATATCAAAGGCCTATGATAGGGTGGATTGGGACTTCATGTTTAAAGTTATAAGAAATATGGGATTCCACGAGAATGTTATCAACATTATTAAGGAATGCGTTACTACTGTGAAGTACTTAGTGATGGTAAATGTTGCTATAAACTTAACTATTGCCTCTTCTATTGTTAACTTATCAATGCCATCAATAGTGGGATATAATGTAGTAGTTTGTTCCAACATCCCATATGCCCAACTATGCTATTAAATAATGCATCTAATTTCATAGGACTATGTTTCCTTATCAGAGGGGAGGTATCCTTCTTTTTTGCTTTTCCTTTGGGTGATCTTCTTTCTTTTTTAGACTTCCTCTCCCTCATATGAATCATGAATGCTTGTTTCTCCTTCTCCACTTTTACTTCACTGTCAGTTTCCACAATGTCAAATTTTGCCTTCTTTGCACTTGTCTCTACTTGAGAGACACTAGTTTTTCTCTTCTAGACCAACTGTGGTCCTTCTTCTTCTTCCTCTTCATCAAAACTTACAAACTTTTCTCTTGTTTCCTTCTCTTTCACTCTTCTCTTCTATAGAGCACCTTGCTATTTCACCAAAGCATTCTTCTCTTTCACGAGCATTTTCAAAGCATTGGTTGACTCTTTCCTTTTCACACCAATTGTAGGCTTAGCTTCAGCAACAGGTTTAGTTCCAGAAAAATTAGCAGTGACCAGAGAGGGGGTAGTTGTCTACTTGATCTTCTTGTGTTGGGGACACCTCCTAGAGGACCAGATGTTCTTTTATCTTTCTCCAAAATTTCCTTAGGTATGCCCATCACCTCCACAACCTATGCAGTCATCTTCTCTACAATCTTCTTGATTTCTTTTTCTCTCTGCTCAATCTACACAACATTGGATTTCTCCTCATATGTTCTATATGTTCCTTCCTTTGGGTATCTAGGCATGCTAAGCATGTAATCCTCCAGACCAACAATTACCTCTTCTACAACCTCATATCCCATTTTTGGGATCCATAATGTTCTAGGCTCAACAACCTCCATTATACAACAGTCTTTGCTCACCATGAAGATAATGTCATTTTTTTGTATTTCTCTACCACACTCTTTGGAATCCTTTCTCTATCTTACATATTCTCTTGGAAAGCTTTGAAGAATCTACATAATGCTTTCTTCTAAGTGTCTTCATCACCTAATCTCATCAAGTGGTCTTTGATTTTAATAACCATGGGTATTTACTTCAACCATACAATATTCCTAGTTCTAGGGACCTCATTTAGAAAGTAAAACAACAAATAAATTATCAAAGTCCCAAACCTGAAGGGGTACCAGGAGTCCTCAGTCTTCTACATGTTTTCTAACAACTGTAGCCTTAGCAATTCACATAGGTCATAATCCATTCCTTTCTTCACCATCTCATATGTTGTATTGATTACAATTGTTGATATAGAGCTCTCTATTTGTGAAGAAAATTTTGTATCCAATCATCATTGACACATATTTTACTATAGGGTCTTTGATGTCCTTGATAGTCAGGGCTCTCTTGTCATATTTGCACCTATTAAATTCATCACCATTTCATTTTTCATCGATTTGAGTGTTAAAACTGGTCCTTCAGAACATAACCCTGTTACAACCCTAATCACCTCCTTATTAATAATATGTGGTATACCCAACCACATGAACCTATCATGAATACTTCTTAATGTATATCTAATCCATTCATCAATGTAGTGAAAGATTGGGAAATTATTCCAAATGTTGAGCTTCTTCTCCTTCAAAATCTTGAACTTCGGTTTCAATTCAAACTCATCTCTGGTAAGCTCATTAAACCATACATCTCCTAGCTTAGAGTGGTTATACTCTTATAATTTTGCGTGAATGTAAATCCTAACATCTTTTGTATGCAACACACCATATGAAATGCTTAAAAATGCACCATCTAGATCTGTCATCATTGACTTATCAAGGTGCCTCTTAAATTTAGGTTGAGGATGTTCTACAACCTTGACAACTTGTGGAGTACACATCTTATAACAATGTGAAATGCTTCTAAAACTAGCATAAAGTAGAAATCTATAAATACCTTTTGAATCTCTGTTGATTAGGGTTTCACACACAAATTATAAACCACTTCACTACTTTCCTTCTCTGCTCTTCTCTTCTCGAGTGCTCGATTACAAATGACTTAAATGTATGTGAAATCACTTCTAAACCCTTTTTGAATGACCTAAATTTCATTGAATGCATTGATTTGAAGTTAGGAAAAAAGTTGGTAAACCCTAACTATGATAGCACAGTCATCTTTAAACTCTCTGCAAATATTCAAAGCAAAAGATTTTCCAACAATGTTTTCACCAATAGGTCAAGCATATCAATCTACATCTTATTCCAACGTGTTGAAGGCATCAACACCATATATTTGGTAGGGGATGATTATCTGTTAAAACTCCCCCTGAGCCAAAGCTCTTCATTTAGTTTTCGGAGGAAACATCTGCACCAGAGGCTGGCACAGACTTAGTCTTAGCCTCATTCTCCTCTTTCTTTTTCCATATCTTGTTCATCTCTTCATCTCTACTAGATCAGCCTTCTTTACTAGATCATTCTTCTTTATCGAATCAACCTTCACATTCTTGCTTCTACAAAATTTGGCTATATGTCCATGTTATTGCATTTGTGATATATGACAACATTTTGAACAAGCTTACTTCCACTCATTTTGGATCTGCATTGATTAGCATTATGCCCAAATCCATTGCATGTATAATAGTAGCCATTGAAATATTGAAACCTCATACCATTATTATAACCATTCATTATCTAATTTTTGCATTCACTAGCCTTATGACCAAATCTATTGCATGTGAAGCACTGAGCGGGAAATGATTGAACATTCTGATTCATTCTGCTTCTACATTATTTAGCTCTATGTCCAAACTTATTACAAGAATAGAAGTAACCATTAAAAGATGAGTACCTTTGTGCATTTGGTTGTTTGGCAGGTGGTCTTTTGAAGTATTTCCTTTGATTTTGTACCTATGTGCCATTGTTCTTTTTATCCTCAATCTTTTTTTCATTTTTCTTTTTAGTATTTGGCGTTTGATATGCGTTTGAAATTTCTCCTTTTTCAAACCCTAATCCTCCTTTGTATTTATAATTCTTTTGATTTGCAATCATTTCATCAAGTATTGTAGAGATCTTCTTGAATTTTTCTTAATTCTTTGCTTTCTCCAAATCTGATCTCAAAGTCATAGCCTCTTCTTCAAGTTTTGAACATTCTACAAATTTGTTTCAAAATTTTTCATTCAAACATTTCTTCAACT
>VDFB02097278.1:188664-212508 GCA_007258455.2 Sequoia sempervirens
TTACATTGCAAGCTACATGTTGGGGATAGATTGAAATGTATGATGGTTCAACTAGCCAAGTGCCCCTATTGTTTATGCATTGAAAATATGAAACATATATTTTGGGACTGCACTTATGTTAAGAGACAATCTAGAGACAACTATTTAAAAAAGAAGAAGCTATTTTCTATCATGAGTTAAATTGGAAAGAAGTTATCCTTGGTTTTGGTATGCACAACAATGTTATTATTGACTCCATTAGGCAAGTGATTGTCAAACACATATGGAAAGATAGATGTTCAGCTGTATTTTCTAATATCTTTCATCAAGCAAGTGCAACTTTATTGCTTTACTCTAACATTTTTATACAGGTGGCTTTTTTGTTTACACAGCTTCAAGTATTATGCAAGAAAAACTCAAAGAACTTGGTTTAGCTTCAACAAATTAAAGATCAAGTTTTACAATTTCAATCTGATAACAAGCTCAGCCAGAGTCAAATTATAGAGTTTATGAAATGAATGTGTAGTTTTGATTAATTGTGCAATTTATGATATGTATGTATAGCTTTGTAAAATTATACAATTTTGGATTTGGGTGTTTTTGTACAACCCTCTTGTGGTTGTGTGGTACTTATGGGTTGTAAGTTTTTAATCCTTTCAACTACCTGTTGGTAGCTTTTATTCTTTGTAATCAGCTTGATTCAATATAAAAAAAAGCATACTGACTCAATCACAAGCCACATCAACTTTAAGCAATGATTTTCTAGTAATTATCCACCATATATCAATCAAATTTCAAAACCACCCAGCGAGAGGTCCTTGAATGTAGGTAGCAACTTCAACTTCTACAACACCTAGTAATAGTAGCCTTGGTGTAAATGCCATTACTCAAATTATCTACAATAATACTAATGATAATATGAACATTACAAATCCCAGTAGCAATCAACAATATTAATGACAGTATGCTTGGAGACAACTATAACACAATTAAACTTAATTAATAAGAACAATACTGAGGGTGAGGTTTTAAGAGAAAAATATTTACTATGTTAACGATAGACAATATTAAAATTTATACTAAGAAAACTCTTAATTTCCATTAATATTGAAGTTATGATAAGATTTGTGTGTATCAATAACAATAGTGATTTATTACATAAGACACTCATGTAGAGAAATTGTGTTAGGGAAATGTTAAGATGCTACCCAATCTTGTAACTTCCTTATTTCCCTCTCGAGCACATTTTAAATTATATATATATTCATCGGATAGAATACTTTAATTATTGGTCTTTAAAATATTTATAGTGTTAATTTAATTATTATAATTAATACTTATGTTGATGTAAATATAAATTTGACTACTATTTACATTAACATTACATTAATACAAATGTTAACATGCATATATGAGTTAATACTTTTGTTTGTATGCATGTTTTTCCCTTCAACTAAATAACATTGATATAGGATCATTAATTTGGTGAAGTATTAAAATCTTGTTCCCTGAAATTTAATATTATTAGAGAGTAATTAGATTGGCAATGAAAGAATTAAGCAATATTAGAGACGATTATATTTTCTTAAAAAAAAATATATAAACTATTGATATTTAGATGGATAATAACCTATAGATGTTAATGGAGGTTAATAGAAAATATAATAATTCAAGAAATGGACAAATGTATTGTTATAAATTAAATTATTTATCATATTGATAATGTTAACATTGAGGGTGGTGTTAGTACTAATTATTCCTCCTATGATCAATAACAAAATGACAGTAGGATAATAGTGGTTAATAGAGTGTTAATTGGCAACCAAGAAGGTGGTGATAATAGTGTGTAAATGAGAATTGGGCAGTAATATTAGTCTTACCTAGTTATGGGATAATATTATTATTTAAGATTCAATGGTGGGCATAGTAATGACAATTTTAATGGTCAATGACAATATTGCCATCAGTGTTGAAAATGTGGCTCAATAGTGATTTTATCTTTGGCTTAATGATTTAATAATACTAAGGTCACTTTTAAGACTCTGACTAAATTGGGTTATTGTTTTCTTTTATAAAAGAAAAATAATATTACGATTACAATTTATTTGAGGTTAAGTATGAATTATTATATTGAGCAAGTCATAATTAATAAGTTGCATAGGTAACTATTGCTCTCAATTTAGAAGCAACTTCATGTAGGGGTGTAATTCATGCTCGTGTTACATGTTACGACTCAAGCCTTGGAATGTTTTCTATTATAGGAAAAATAGGTTTTGAAGGGGGGCCGAAACCCTTTACAAGATAAGTCGCTACATCATCATATAATAAAAAATAGAACAAGCAGCCAAAAAGAAGCCAAAAACTAGTAGACAGACAACTAGAAAAAGGCACAAAAAACATAAGAAAACTAAAGATTATTTAGAATTTTTGCAGCTTCAAGATCACTATCAATAATTTTCTAATGGAAATTCATAACTTCCACCACCTCATCAGTAGGAATACCAGTCTTTGCACTGAGTTTGGTCTTATTGTGGGTATGAGTAGAAAGCCCAGTATCACTAGTGGTTTTATGTTGCACACCACCCTCAGTCATTTTATGTTGCACACCACCCTCAGCCACCATATCTTTAGTTCCAAAACTGTCCCCCAACCACTTCCTAGCCTTATTATTCAAAAGACACAAACTCGTAGCCTCACTGCACATGGCATGTTTACTAACCTCTACAACCTTATCCAACTTTCCTTCAATAATAGCAAACATTTTCTCATAGGAATTCTTCATATCAATCATTTCATTAGCAACCATCTTGAGAGTGGATTCAAAGAGCTGAGTGACTTCAGCCTACACCTCAAGGTCAATTTGAGACTGCATCGGGCCCTTAGAAAAGGAGGCCTCATCAGCATTCGTACAAGCAGCTCCGACCTGGACATTAGTGGAATTCATCTCATGAAAAACCCACTTAAAAAGCTTAAACAAAGAGAGGGAGCTATCCTTAACAAGGCCAAGATAATCATGCATATTTTCTCTCCTCAAATTAAAACCATCTTTATCAACAACGTAATCAGTCTCAGAATCATGGCTAGATGAAGCATTCTTCAAAGTCTCCTTACCTTTCTGAGTAGAAACTGCCACCCCTTTCTCCAAATTTTGATCCACCATTTGGTGCTCCACATCTGACAAGTTTCCAACAGGTTCCAGCTGCTCCTCCCTCTCTAAATTCCCAGGGGAATTTTTTTTGTGCTGCCTCACAAAATTCTACACATCAAAAACAAGGGAAACCCCCAGCTGGCCCCTTTTAAACATATCCTCCTTGCCCAAATTTTCCACTGTAGTCCCCTTCAACTTCTTGCCACCCGACCCCTTCTTCAGGTTTGAGTTGGGACGATTGACCTCAACCTCAACACCAAAAGCATACTCATTTGAGGAAATCAGGGATTGAGCCTTCTTTCTTTTCTTTCCATCAGCCCTACTCTTTATACCCCCCACTCCCTTTACAACTTTAAACTTTTGAGGGGACTTAACAATCTCAACCTCATCACTAGAAAAATACTCATCATCCTTGGAAGGAGCCTGGGATTGGGAATTTCCTCTTCTTACCCTCAGAGATGGCAAGAGAATTAGACTCACCTTCCAAGGAAGCATCTGACCTAGGGGAGTAGTCCTCATCCTCAAAATTCTCCTCAAACCCAGTAACATATTCAATATTTTTTTTTTTTTCTACCAGCATTGGGTTGGGTGGGGAGAATAAACGCCTTGACATAGTCCATAATCAAAACAATAAGACCTTCATGGAGGATAGGGTTTTTGGGATTACATTTGTGATCCCTTATACCAGTTTCGAGAGAGACCAAGAGGTAATAAGGAAATGAAACTCTCTTTTTTATGCCTAAAATGGTTCAACAAGACAAAATGATGCCCAAAAACAACAGAAAAGCGGCCATCCAATGTAAAATACCTCATTATCTCCTCTGTGACATCTCTCCAAATTGCCTTGAGAGAGGAATGCAAATAGCTGCCACATTTCATCAATTCCAACTTCCTCTACTCATTGTGTTTGAAAAAAAATCTACAGCCAAACCAGACTCATTCTTCTCTCTGTAAAATTTCTTCCCATCCATCGGCAAGCTAGTAATTTATGCAATTAGGTCTTCAGTGATTGTAACTTCCTTACCCTCAATTTCCAGCACTCTATTATGCCAACCCTCTAGAAAGTCCTGAGATTTCTTCTTATCAAACGCATGCAGCCTCTCCATGTATGAGGTAACTCTCTCGACTTCCAATAATCCCCACAACCCCTCCTCATTAGGTTTGATAGAGTCACAATATTTGGGCTCCATTTTGTTTCGACTTCTACCCATGGTAGCAACACCCAAAAACCCCAGAAAAAGGAAGAATTTGTAGGAAATCATGATAAACTTAGAAATCTTGCAATGGAAAATAGGAAACCTTGAGACTACAAAGGCTTCCTAGCTACCCATAATCTATGTGGATTTGACAATGTGGCAAAGAGAAATCATGAGAAAAGAGGACCTAGTCAATCGAGCCACCACACCATATCGCCTGACCTTTCCTCTCAACAAGTTACACCTTATATCAGACTGCCACATAAGGGACATGTGATAGCAAACCATCATAAAAATAACACACTCCTCAACACTTTTGAGCATCTTGCTAAATAATTGAGCGAGCCTCTAGGGGTAGAAGGTCATGTTCGACCCACACCATAGATCATTCACCCCATAATTGGAAAAATAATCAGCCAATCTATTTCCTTCTCTATAAACATGAGATATATGTCATTGGTCAAAGGAATCCAAAATATTGATAGCATCATTAATTAGCACCTCCACCATCGACGAAGGATAAGGAAGCTTTCTAAGATAATTAATGATATTGAGGGAGTCGCCCTCAAGCCACACCTTATCATATCCTCTTGATTGTGCAAGTTTCATCCCATGATAGGTTGCAGAAGCCTTATAATGTTAACATGATAGAAGATGAAGAGTTGTGTGCAGCAACGGTTGAAGATGAAGAAGTGGGTAGTGAGAATGAAGAGGATGAAGATGCTGTAATGGAATACGAAGAGGTTGTAGTAGTAGAGCATGGAGAAGATGATTTATTAGCACAAATTTTGGTGATAGAAGAAGAGTGACTTGAGAAGATCATTGATGAAGATGAGAAGATGCACGTTGCAGTGAAAGATGAGGAAATAAAATTTGCAGTTGTGAACAAAGATGAGGTAAATATGTTTTATGATACTATTTTTTTTTTTCAAAAGAAGAGATGGTTAGAGAACAAAATCATGTAGAGAAAATGGAGAATGTTGTAGATGCAGATTGGTGTCTAGATGCTACGAGTTTGTGCATAAAAATTGTAAAGGATATTGTAGGATTTTGGTAGAGGAGTTTGGTCTATTGTGGGATTGATCCCATGAATGAAGAGCCAAGAAAAGGAATAATTTGGCGAAGGAGGACAGTACATGGTGGATGTGAATCCATGAGAGGAGAGAAGGGTGGTCAATGGAGTTGTGGAAGGAGGATGGTGCTTGTATCGATGAAGTGTTGGAAAAAGAGAAAGAAGACATAACCATGTGCATATTTCACAATGATGGAGTTAATTCTAGATTGCTTGAAATCTAAAAGAATGGTTCTACCATTCAACTCTAATTTTGTGAGCTTGTACTCACAAACTTTCTACCTGGTGTGTCTAATGCAAGAGCATCTAGGTATGCTGCAATCCACATCAACCTTCATACAATTTTGGTTTTGTTTGCTTTAAAATTTTGTTTTGGTGTACATGTGTTTGTTTTCCAACATTCATTCTAGATGATGTCATTTACCTTTTCGACTGGAAAATCAATATGGAAGCTATTTAATTAATATCAAATTCCCAAAGGCCAGTAATTCAATATTGGGGATTATTTAAAAAGGTGGATTTTAAAAACATGATAATGTCAAAGTATGGCATTCAACTGGGCAATGCAATTTTTTTTGGCGTGGGACTTTGGACAGTCCATATTCATTTTTTTTGGCAGGAAAAGACAAACATATTGTTGCCTCTTGGTCTGCACTAAACAAGGTGAATAGGAGTCATATGTGGCTGAGAAGAGGAAGTTTAACCATCCAAGGTGAGGAAAATATAGTAGGGTAAAAATATGGAAATGATTAGTAAAATCAACCTCTTTTGGGTAGGAAAAATCTTCCAAACGAAAACTCAATATGTGGTGTAGCTAAGAGATGAAAAGAGGCATTAGAGGGTGTGAAAAGAGAGGGCATTGATCCATTGTTTAGCTGAAAATAATTTCTAGAAATAACACCCAACTAGAGGTGTGGTGTTGAAGATTCTGGAGGAGTAAGAAGGGGTTGAAATCAAACAAAATAATAGAGCAAAGCATTGGAGTGTATGCAGATTTTTCCAAGACAATTTCCATGTGTAATTTTGGACAAATATAAATAATTGTGGCCTATTCTTTGGAAAACAACTTGATTAAATTGGTGTTTGAAACCTCTTTTGAATTTGTTTTAGCTAAGAGATGAAAAGAGATGAAAAAGAGGCATTAGAGGGAAAGTGAGAGGGCATTGATCCATTGTTTAGCTGAAAATAATTTCTAGAAATAACAACCCAATATGTGGTGTAGCTAAGAGATGAAAAGAGGCATTAGAGGGTGTGAAAAGAGAGGGCATTGATCCATTGTTTAGCTGAAAATAATTTCTAGAAATAACACCCAACTAGAGGTGTGGTGTTGAAGATTTTGGAGGAGTAAGAAGGGGTTGAAATCAAACAAAATAATAGAGCAAAGAATTGGAGTGTATGCAGATTTTTCCAAGACAATTTCCATGTGTAATTTTGGACAAATATAAATAATTGTGGCCTATTCTTTGGAAAACAACTTGATTAAATTGGTGTTTGAAACCTCTTTTGAATTTGTTTACATATCTGTATCAAAAAGAGGGGTGGCTCACTGCCAAGATTTGAACTACTAATAATGCATCTACAATATGTAGGAGATACAGTTCTACTAGAGCTCAAAATACTAAATCAACACACTTCATACTATACCACTTCCATAGTCTACTTTGCTTTACATTTGCATCACATTCACATGCTCTGCTTAGGAATTCACATCACACATTTTCTATAGTACACACCACACATCTACAACACTAAAATGAACTTATATTTATATGCATTACATTTGTAAACAACTGCATCAACAATTAGGTCGGCCTAATTAGATGAAACATGTAATACCTCAACCTGTCAGCTCAAGATTCAAACAAACATGCTTCACACCATAATTCAAAGTTAGTAATGCATCCAAATAGGTCGGAGAGGACCTATAATAACTCCCATAATTCTAATGAACACTTCCTTTAACTCCGCATGACCCCAAACTCATTAGGTCGGTACCGTTGGTGAAATAACACCAAAATACACCAACTAATCATCCACAAACTGGCACTCAGACATATTCAACACATTTGATCTCCACTGGATCAAAACTCTTGCACCAGTATAATGGATTACCATCACCATACTCACTTATGTTTCACCAATCGATTATACCTCAATGTAGACTTCAATGTTGACATCAACCCATAAACTTGGCATCAATGACAACATTGTATATGATCATGCTCATGTTGCCAACAACCATGTCAATGACAAGCAAACTTCAAACATATATACTTCAAATAAAAGAATTTGACTTTGTTATTATTATTATTTTTATATTTACTTTGTTGCAACATCATTTAAAAGAATATGACATATGGCCATTCGCGTGTGACAATATATATGTGTGCATATAATGAATATATATTCACAACAATCATATATATACACACACATATATACATGTGGTGCTTATACAAAATAATATACAAGTAATATGCATATATATGTAATAGTAGTTTAATATTATGTTTGTATGGCATAATATATTATAACTAATATGTATATATACATAAATATTTATATATTAACCTATATAGATATATGTGTATACATATACTACTAAATTTCAATACATTAAAAAAAATGTTTAAATAGAGTTTCACAAATAAACTACAACTAGAAATTTTATTTGAAACTTATTTCAAACTACCAAATATATTCTATTAATAGCTAGTACCTAATTTACCATTGCTTTTTAATTCATTTCCAAAACAACTATCGATTTTCCAAGCTTTTAAATCAACAATGAATGAACCAAATTTATTCCTATGAGCATTACGTTGGGTAAAGAGGTTCTATTACTTTATTTTATGTAAATATAATTTGTAGGAACATTGTTCACAAATTTTTTATTCATCTAACAATTTTCTTACAACAAAATTGAGAAGGAGAAATAATTTAAAGGTATATAAATATTTTTGGATTTGAAAGAAATTTAAAAAAATGTTATGAGAATTTTGAATGTTTTTATAACCTGTCTTTTCTAAAAAAATTATGATATTATCAACATATCATCAAACAACATTCTCTAGGATATAAAAAGAAATTTGGTATTTCATTCAATAATACAACTACTTTTGTGAGAAACAATAATTTATTTCAATAACATTATTTTGGAAAATGTTTCATTACGGTTACGTTATATATGTTTTATAAGGACAATATTTACAAGTTGGTTTAGATATAGATTACATTTGCAAAGGAAACTATAGCCCCTTTACAAAAAAATTTTACAACAATATGATTGGAAAAGAGATTATATAATTCTATTCTCCTCATTGGAATAGTTTTCTTCACACAATGGTTTTGTGCCAACACATATTCAACAAGAAACACACCTTTCTAACACCAATGTGAGCTCACCTCCTAGCCATAGGATTGTACAATAACTCGCCCCTAAGCAAGGGGTCACATAGAACCAAGTTCAAATAAGAAACATAATAGAATAAAAAAATATTACCACATAGTCACATCAACATAAATTTAACACATCTTTACAACATACATAGTCGTCCCCATAAATTTACACATAACAAAGGATTCTAAATGAGAATCATATTTGAGGGGAGTGGGGACTCAACCGTTTGGAGAAATTAAAGTCATACACCATAGCATAATATTATGCCACATGCTCCAAGTCTCACAAGTTCTCCCAACACAAATTTCTCTTCACAAATTCCCAATCTCCATTATCCAACTCAATAGCCACAAAGATTGGGTACTCATACCCAAGACCACAAATAATGGGTACTCATACCCAATACCTTCACAATGGGAGCCACACCCACTCAAACTCCCTCACATAGAAGACCCCCTACCATTTGAGAGAGTCTACCCCAACACATTTTTCCCAACATAATATATATATATATATATACAAAGTTTACAACACAATTTTCCAACAAAGACTACATATCTCACAAAAAAACATAGACAACATTTTCACATTCTTTCAATAGTTTCTCAAACAAAAAATTCAACAAGATTTTTTTTCAAAAATTCTTGATGAATTTCTTGTTAAAGACCACCTCCTAGTTCTCCCAAGGTCTCCTTCTAAGTCTTCTACCCAACTCTTTTTAAATCCTTATCCTTAAGTAATATGATTTCAAAATTAAGCCAAAATTTTTTGCTCAATTTGGGGTGAATGCATAAATAAGAAGGTAAGACTCTTCATCTTTGATTGTGGAGGTAACAAGTTTCATCTCCATATTAGATCCTACAAAAATCCTATAGTCTCACATCATGAGACACTTAGCTCTTTTGATAACATCAAAGTGTCTCCACTTGGAAAATTCTCTCATAGGGAATGCCTCTATGTGTACTCACCTTTGGTGAGTCATGGAGGATCTTATCCTCTCTACCACCCCACAACAAACTTTGAGGATGGAAGGAAGCGATAACACCTCTTCTAACCTCTCCTCAACCATCTTCTAATTTCATCACCTTGAAAATGATGATTTTGGAAGATTAGAAACTAGTTTTAACTAAATTTCTATACTCTAAAATACCCCTTACCCATAGTTCTAACACTTAGGGACTTAAAATTAATAAAATACTTAAAAATACTCATGTATAACTAATTTAAACCAACCAATAAAATGACCACCACAAAAATCAAGTACTCAAATAAAGACACCTTCTACACAAGATTCCTCAACAATACAACATTAATTTCATATAACAATGTTCATTAAATTCACATCACTTCGAACACATCCACATTACAACATAGTCCACATTACATATGACCTTAGTCTCACCATATGTACTAAGGTCAACTTAACAGGGTGAACACAATTAGGTTACTATGTGACCTTGCAAATTCCTATGAACACTAGACCTACACACTCCAACATAATTGGTATTATCATATATAATAATCATATACAAAGCATCAATGAGGTAATATATAACAATACACTCTACATGAAGCATGTGAGCGGGAAGAGGAGCGGGTTGGGGATTTTGAAATCCTCTAATGCACAGGGCAACGGTGGCTTGGACTCAGACAATGATGATGATGATGGTTAGATGATAGAGGCTCATTGGCTTGGGCTTTCTATGTTGGGAGTATGGTTGGATTTTTTTGGTTGTTTCCTAAGGGGTTGGATACTATTGTTGTGGCTTTGGAGTTGTATTTCTCTAAGGATTCCTCTTTGGAGGTTGGTTTGCGGTTTGGTTTTCCTTTGGTGAGGATGTCTATGGAGAGTTTCAAGATGTCTTTTAACCTTGACTGACATGTTTGGCCGGTTGTTGTGCTTCTTGGTTTTGCCTACTCCCTACTTTCCTCTTGTGTGAGCTTTCCTCACCTTGTTATGTCATGCGAGTGTGCCTTATTCTTGATGCTTGGTAGTCTGGTTTTTTTGTTGCTTGTTTAGGGAGAGAGCTCTTTTGTTGTGGGCTTTAGGTCCCTTGTGGAGGTTTTGTCTATGGTTTGGCTTATTTTTGGCTTTGACCGACATGTTGGGGGAGCTAGTGTGCTTCTCATTTTTGCTTGCTCCTTGAATTCTTCCTTCTTGGTTCCATCTTACCCCTCTAGGCTCTCTTTGTTGCTAGCTTTTTTGGGGCATCCTTTTGGTTACCTTTGGTGTTCATTGGTTACTCAGATTGGTTTCTCTATTGGGGCTTGGTGGTGTTTCTTGCTAACTGATTTTGTGGAGCTTTTTTGGCTTTGACTAGTGTGTTAGGGTAGCTAGTGTGTTTATTGGTATGGCCTGCTCCTAGTTTTCTTACTGCGAGGGATCCCCTTCTCTTATTAGATTCTATTTGCAACTGCTTGTTTTGGGCTTTAGTCATTGTTTGATGTTGGCTATGGGCTTGATTTTTTGGCTTCTATTGGGGGTTGTTTTTGCCTTTGTTTTTCTAGCACCTATGGTTATTGTTGTTGTGGGTGTTCATCTAGTTGTTGTAGGAAGACCCTTTGGGGTGTTTATGGCTTGGTCCCCCTTCTGGGTTGTGATTCTTTCTTTGTTGAAGGGGTTAGTGTTTGTTTTTAGGATACTTGTTCTTTTTTGAACTTGTTTAAGGGAGATTATGCTACCATAATCTCAGTTATGATGTTGTGGTTGTGTGATTGTTTGGTCATGTCCCTCCTATGGTTGGTAAAGCCTATTCTGATGAAGGGGTTGTTTATCTCTTGAAGTTTTATGGTTGTATGGCTCTTTTTGAGCTTCTTGTTCTATTCTAGACAAAGTTTTGGCTTGAAGGAGCCTTTTTATTGTTGACAGGGAAGCTTTCTATGTTCTTCTTGAAGTTACTATTGCCTGGGTTGCCAAGGGATGTTGTTGTTCTCTCTACTAGAGTGTTAGCTTCTTTTTTTGTTCTACAGATTGTTTATTCTTTTGAGGTGAAGACTACTCCTTTTGAGGTGTAGCCCTCTCCCATTGAGGTGGAGTTGGATATTATGGATGTGGTGGGAAGCTTTACTTTTTGGTATACTTTGTTCCTACTGAGGTGGAAGCCACTCCTAATGAGGTGGATTTTGAGGTTGCTATAGATTAGTTTCTTTGGTGGATTGGGTGATCATACCATCCTCTCTTTTAGAGGGGAGCTCTCTCCTTTAGAGGTGTAGTTTGAGTTGGTGTGTTGGGTTGGAAAGTGTTTTAAGGAGATTCTTTCTACCATGTTTTCTATCTTCTCTTTTAACTCTCTTATTAAGGTAGGGATTTTGATTGGAAGGAGGTTTCTAAATGGGAGCTATTGTTTCCCTCTTTCTCATGTGTTCTCCTTTGGAGAGCCTATTTGGGTGATGTGGAGGCTCTACATCTTTAGGGTTGTTGATCTTTCTTAGCTCAATGATGGTTGTTATGAGCGGTTGGTCTACTATGATCTGATTGTTGCAGGTCCTATTGTTGCCTAGATCACTTAGGAAAAATTTATGAAATGTTAGGGTCCAATGTCCTTGTTAAAACCTAGTTGTATTGGGGTTAAAGTTCCCTTCAAAACCTTGTCTTATGTTGTAGGTTTGGGTAGTCATGTTGATCCTTTAAATGGTTGTTGTTTTTTCGCTGTTGGTTTTCAATGTCTTTTCTTTTTGCAACATGCTCATCTTTGATAGGGTTTTGAGTTCCTTCAAAACCTACTTGTAAATGGTTTATGGTCCATTCAAAACCTATTTTTCCCCTATAATCAAAACAAGGTAATATATTCAAATTCCACATATATTTAATTACAAATTTATAATCAAGCATTCTAATGTATTCATATTTCACATGTATTATATTTATCAACTAAGTCACAATTGGAAATGAATTATCCAAGACTCTTGCAACATATGAAATATAATCATAACCATCTAATCACAAATAAATCCACATATGTGAATCACATAGAATGAAATCTTCTGATAAGAGTATCATCACCCATACCAAAATCAACTATGTTCATGCAACATAAACCAAAGTCAATAATAAAGTCAATAACTCACATCATAATAATGTCCATAAAATAAACTAACCATGAAATAATCCACTCAATGACCATACTAGTAGCATAAAGATGACATGATAATGAATCATTGGAAGAGACATCTCATAACATAACTAAATGTATCATTAAAGATTCATTCATTAATTAAACTACTCTTCTGAATCACCTAGAATATATCGATTTAATAATCTAAATCATAAAAATATCATCCTAAATTGATCTAGGTTAATCTATGTGCATAATATATCAACAAATCATAGATAATGTAGAAATAGAATATTTAAGATCATAATCATAATTCATTATCAAAAAAAATTAAAGTGATATCCAGTCAAAAGGTCTTAAATATAAATCATTGAAGAATAGGTCAAAACATAACTACTCAAATCTAACATTAGGGTGACATAGAATAAAACATAACTAGAAAATTGAACATCTCATAAGCCCCAAAGGGTCCATCAATTATGAGTTATCCATACTATTAATTTACCAAATCCATTGATTCAAAATTTAACTACAATTCTATCCTAATTTCATTCTCCATGCAAACAAGATCATACCATGGTGAAAAACAATTTTAAGAATATTTTCATGCTATCCACTCTTTAAAAATAAAGTGTGAACATGTGGAAGAAGGGTGACCTTACACATTTTCTCCCTTACACATATTCCAAGATACCACAATATCACTAATGACCATCAATAAATTATCAAGTTCTAAATTTTTGTTGTTAGAAATTAGGATCTTAAGTTACTAATCATTATAAATAAATGAAAAACATAAAGCATATATTTTACACATTACACAAGATATACATGGGGAAAACCATTTCAGATAAAAACCCCAATAAAATATAATTTTATTATAAAAATAAATAAAATAGTCTATTAGAAAATAGACAAAACCTAGAGAACCACTTCTCCTTACTTCCACATGACCAATAATAACTTGTGCAAAGTGATAGAATTCATTATAAATCTCCAAATCCACACACACTCAAATGAGAGAGAACCACCTTAAATATATAAGAAAGATTGGAAAAATACCTTAAGGGGTATTAGTCACACCTATTCAAAGCAACTATTCATAAAAAAATTAATAATCTAATAATTAGATTATTAATTATTAAAATGGTATATGCTTTATAACTTAAGGCTTTATAACCTTGCATTAGAACAATATATAAATGTTATAGTGGTTGACCCCTAATAACATTATGTTCTAACACTCTCCCTTGATGTTAATATGGGGCATCACATGTCAATTTCTATAAAATAAAAAAATGAAATACCCCAATAATGTAGGTCTTCTTTGACATTGATAAATAGGGACACAAAAATATGTCAAAATTAAGAGCATGTATTTCAGACTACATGAAATTCATCTTGTCACAATTTTTGATCCTGATGTTTTAAAAATGATTTTGTATATGAGGACTTAATTTTTTTATTGGAGCTTAAGACTCCTCAAACTAGCCTCCTCAGGTTCATTACATAGTGCACATAGGTCTTATATAATCAATGCTTTTACATGTGGAAGATTATATAGAATTTTTTTTTATAAATTCTTGTAGGTCTTACATTATGCCTAAAGGTCTTATATTATGCCTATTAGGACTTACATAATTCCTAAAGGTCTAATTTTACTTTTACAATATGCCCATATGACTTACATAATGCCTAAAGGACATACTAATGCTTAAAGGTCTTATGTTATGCTTGTTAGGACTTAAATATTCCCAAAGGACTTACTAATTCCTAGAGGTCTTATTTTATCCCTGCTAGAACTTGCTTATGCCTATTAGGACTTAATTATTCTCAAAGGACTTACTAATGCCTAGGGGTCTTATGTTATGCTTGTTAGGACTTGCTTATGCTTGTTAGGAATTAAACATGGATTTAGCCACTAGGTGGTGTTATTGACATGAACACTCCTCATCAATGACATCACCTTAAGTCCAATCATTGATATGAATTTAAAGAATTTTGCACTACACTTGATGGCTTTGTAAAAAAATGTCTGCAACTTGATGTTTGGTCTTGAAATATTGAAGACAAATATCTCCTTTCAACTTACTTTCTTAGCTTTAATTTCAATATGTTTAGATCTTTGATGATAAACATGATTCTTAGCAACTACAATACAACTTTGATTATCACATAAGAGTGGTATTAGTATTTGATTCCATTTAAATTTATTTTATAAGTTGGTTAATCTAAATAGCTTCTTTAGCTTCTTCAAAAGAACTTTGAAATTCAACTTCTATTACAATTGGTTATTTTTTAGAACTCCATGTGATTGAACCTATGCAAAGTTTAAACACATATCTAGGAGCGGATTTTTGTTCTATGGAATCTTTTCTCTTGAGTGGAATGCTCATGATTTTCAATGTTATTTTATCTCTTTCTATGTGGTTGGAAATGAGAGTCTTTGATAAGAGTAAAATAACTCTAGTTATCATTTAGTAAGGTGGTACTTTTATTAGTACCTAGATGAAAATCTTCCATAAATCTTCAAAGCAAATTTGATTCTTTTTAGAGTTACTTTTTCATGTATATTTTTTATTAAAAAACCATGGAAGATAGCACATGTTGAGTTGCAACTCATATGGACCAATTAGGACTACTGGTAGAATCAACCAGGTAACCATCCATGTAATATCACCTAAACTATTTATTTTGAAGACATAATCTATGGTAGATTTTTTATAAATGGAATCACTAGCATAGTTAGTAACACAATAATAAAATAAATTTGATTCTTGGTTTATGAATAATAAATACCATGATCAATTATAAGCATTTTTTATTTTCCAATGACAATAGAGCATTTTTCATAGATATAGAATATAGTCAATTTGAATGTAGATAATTTTATGGTCATTAACAAGTGGATCATATGATATTTTCATGAACATAAGTATGAATAACTTGTCATGTTTATTTTGAGGAAATAATATCCATGCTATATAGTAATGATTTGTAAAAAAATTAAAGCAATAGGTGAGCTATCCTTTCCAATTTTTCTCCCTAAACAGTTTATTAAGGTGATAGCTACCCATTATAAATATACCCAATAATTTTAGAAGATACCTAAAGCTCATAAAAGATGCTAGCCAAAGTAACTCAAGAAAGAAAATAAAATATAGTAGCCAAAAGATGCTTTGAAAGTTTATGCAATTCCACTTTGCATATGGATGTGTTTTTATTTATTTAAAGATATATAAACCTTGGATGGTCTAAAATATCTATCATAATTGCATCCACTAACTTGATTTTATTTGATGGTTACTATTTGGATGAGGATGGAAATATACTTAAGGTAAAAAACTTTTGTTTTAATTAGTAATTCAAATGCACTCACAAAAATAGAACATTGTAATGAATGGATATGGAGAAATGAAGAGTAAATAAATTGTAATGCTATATGAATGAATTTGGTTGCTTGTTTGCTTGTTAAATTATAAACAAGTTGCTTTTCATCAGTAATGAACATGCTTTGGAAAATTTAAGGGTTGAACATGAGAGAGAATCAACTAAATATCACCAAGGACTAAAGTCAAGTCAAAATAGTTCACTAGGGTGGGTTACATAAATAATATAAGTGACAGCTCTCAACACAATAAAAATCCAACCATTTGATTAGGCCATGTGACTTAGCTTGGTGACATGGCATATAAGGATATTGTTGTGGAGATAATGAACACATGAATTTATATTTTATATGAGGCATCTTTGAATATTTTTATTTTTGAATTCATATTTCCTTTACATGTAGGAATTTTTTCACATATTAGTGATGAGTATAATAGTATTGAACCATGTTAGACTATTCATACCTAGAAATGCTAATATAACTATAGGATATCATGATCATTTGGACAATTACAAACCTTGGAAGAAGGAAATTTGTGTGAGGAACAAAATCATGGTATAATATGAACTGTCAGTATGAAATTTCCATTAAAATCAATCAACGCTTCCAATCATATTTTGTAAATAAAGTTCATATACCCTCCTTGTTGATTATTTGCAAAGCAACACAAAATAAAGGACAAATAATTACCCCCCATAATAATCTATATTTCTAATTTTTGAATGCAATTTCATTCTCTCCTTCACACTATTTGAAAAAATATTTAGAAACATTGTTGTAATCAAGGAATCTGATCTTGCTTACCAATAAAATACCTCTGATACTTCATAGAGTTATCACCCACAATTAAAATTTAATTAAGCTCGAATATTATATTAAAAAATATCACAAATAGTAAAAACCAAGAACATCACAAGATTAAATGTGCCTCCAATTTGGTTTGATAATTGCCTTGAAATTCCTATATACCAAACAAACTCTTTAAAATTACTTTTCTTTGATATAGAAAAAAAGGGGACCATTACACGCTCAAGCCACCCCACTCCTAATGACTCCAAGAAATATATGGTAAGGACATAATATAATTATAATGAGAAACATTCATAAGAGTGTGACCTCATGTTCAAATGACATGGGTTCTGCTACATGTTAAGTAAGATATAATAAGAACCTTGGCTCTAGACTTGTGATTGACTACACACCCATGGATGTGAAAGAGTGAATGAATTTTAGTTCAACATAAATTTGAAAGAAAAATAAATAAATCTTTTATAATGCCCCTTGCGTCATATTTAAACTTACCACCTTTGTTCGGAAGGAACAAAACAAGTCCTCATATCAATCGATGGAAGAGGCACCATCAGTCTGGTAGGAGAGGAAGACTCTATCAATATTTGAGTAAAAACACATAACTTCCATAAAGAAGGTTAAAAGTGTGCATTTTGACTATATAAGTATAGGGATTCTAAAATAGTAAATTTGTTGTCTAGATGTAATCACTACTTTTATAAACAATATACATATATATGGTTGCTTTCACTCTCTTATTGTCCTACTCATAGAACTAGAGTGCATCCCACTCTATTTTCAAGTTTATTGGACATTAGAATATAATGGAGCTTAAAATTAATGGATAATATTGAATGGTTGTTGGTTCATCTAATGGTTATATGTCTGTATATTTGTTTACTTGCAAAGCCTTACCTAATTAAATAAGGCAAAGCATGAAAAATGACATTTAAAGAAACATATAAAATGATACACAATGATAAAAACAAGATCCACTCTTGTTTATTGGTTTCACATCCATCTAGTTGTGGGGCCATGGGCACAGATAGACAAATAATGGAGGAAAAAATATGATGTATATGGAGAGGATAATGTCATGCTTGGAATAAATGAGAAAGGAAAACACAAAATATAAAAGGAATGAATATTCTCAAGATCTTTGTAGACTTACACATTATTTTTGAAAGAATAAAGAAGAAACCATTTTTAATGCATTGTTATTGATGCCAACATTGTTTGTTGATAGTTTGACTAATCCGGTGAACAAAATGTATGCATCTTAATCCGATAATTTGGTCTGGAATTGCTCATGCAATAAGATTAGCTTATGAGATTACAATATGTTTTTTAGGACTACCTTTTGCATCTTTGATCAAGATTTCAGCGATTTTGGTTGAATAGGTTGAACTTCTGTGATCCCACAATAATGGGTTACAATTTTTGGCCAAACTTGACATTAAAATCAGGATTTTTCACCAGACATTCACTTTCTTACACCTATAGCAGCTAAACCATTAAGGTTTTGAAGATGAATCAAACTAGTTATTTGTTAGATATTTTTGTGTAGATTCTAATTATATTTTTAAAAAAAATTAAAAATAAATTGTGAATCATTTTATGTAATTTTTAATAGCATTTTTCTACTAATCCGGCATTTTTAAAGAGTGATGTTCCTTACGTACGTCTGCATAACTTTTATAGATAGAATACAATTCTAATTTTAAAATGCAATTTTTCCACCAATATCTAGGGGATGGATATTTTTTTTTTTCATAATTTTTTTGTTACATATTTTTTAATTAATTTTCAAAGTCGACATAATTATAATTTGAATGGAGGAGTTATTGCCGACACACCTTAACTTTTGTATTCATTTGAATTAACTTATTCTTTTTTGTTGGAATAAGGACACATCAATACCTAGGGCACATGTATTTTTAGAATTTTTTCTCTATTTTTTTTCTATTTTTTTATGCGATTGTGAAACAAAGAACTTGATGTTCATTGAAAAATCCTACATTCACAAGAAATAAAAAATAAATATAATAACCAAATTAAACATATTTAAAATTATACATTTTGGGAAGCTTATAATAAGGGCTACATGCTTACAAAGCATAACTTTTAAATGAATTCATTTGATCACTCAAAAGGTAAATCAAAAGTGGTTTTTTATCAGCATTTTGATAGGTGTAGAGGAGACTCGATTATAGGTATGGTTTAAATCTAACAAGGTTCTATCCAAGGGGGTTTGATCTAAGGGGGTTTGATCAATCCCTCTTTAATTAAAATAATTTAAATAGAACCTTTAAAGTCATAAATCATTGTATTTTCTAAAAATATGTGATTTCAGGCAAAAATCATGATGTCCCAAAAAGTGTAACCCATTATTGTGGCAGCACTAAAGAACAAGTATACAGTTTTGACTTTATACAGTGTAAATGCGTATGTGTATCCGGTCTGCATTCCTCTGGTATTTGGATTCAAACTCTACAATTTTGGGAGATGGTTTATAGATGTGAGTACTCCATATATTCCTAAAGGCGTGGGTTTATATAATCAGATGGGTTGTTGTTGTGTGATCAGTTGGCTTATTTTGTGATTAGGTCTAATTCATGGCTGACCTAATAATTGATAAGTGTTGTAAAGATTAAATGTCTATTGCGGATGTTAATGGGATCTATTTTAGATCCATGCAGACCTAAACTAAGTGTTGCACAATTGATTTGAGCATGAAGAAGTTTTTGATTCAAGTATGAAGCCAACAAGGTAGTGATGAATTAAAATAAGGCTACATCTAATTAGGCTGACCTAATTGATGTATGCGGATGTAATAGAGTATATATGTAGGACATTTTGAGTTGTATGGATATAGATGATATGTAATGTGATGTGCGAGAAATATGATATTGTACAAACATGCAAAGATGTATGTATGTAATCTGAATAAGGGAAAAATTATTGTGAATTGTTGAGCAACTGCTAAGTAGAGTAGTATTTTGTATTCAGAGCTTCAAAGGAATTGAATTCAACACAAGGAAGGTACACTTTGTATCAATTCACATTTTGGTTGTGTAGCCATTCCTGTTTTGTATCTATTTTTGGTTGTGAGCATTATAAGGACAATGTGTCCCGATAGTGAGTCCTTGTAGTATCTTATAATTGGTTATAATATATTGTGAGCTAATCCTCACCGTGGTTTTTCCCTTTTTGGGTTTTCCATGTAAAAATCTTGGTGTTCATGTGTTATGTGATCTTGTGATCTCTTTCATGTTTTCATTCATTGCTGTAGTTAGATATACTTTGTTAATTGGATGGTTTGTGATTAATTGGTTATATAGAATACCGATTCACCCCCCCTCTCAATATTCTGGGTGTTCAACAATTATTGGGATGTGACCCTTCAAAAGATTTGTAGGAAAGGTTATTTCATTTTATTGAATATCAACAAATAGATTTTAAAAAAAAATGGGAGTGGTGAGAAAATATAAAGGTAAAATTGAATGTTGATGAATGGAACTTTTTTAAGAAAATAATGTTTTTCTAATTTTTATTATATACAAAAATTATACATGAAATTGATAAATTATATTTGGAGAAGTGAGAGGCTCTTTATTAATGTAAGAGGATAAACTCATATATATTTAACAATTTAATGATTCTAAAATTCTTAAAAAGGATCACTTTGTGTGGATCATGGATGCTCTATAGAAATAATTTTTACTTAATGAAGAGGGTCTTACCCTAATATAAGAGATCAATAAAACCTATTATAGATATTTTATGTATGAAAATATGACAAACTCTAGATGATGTTGAAAGGAACGAGCTAACTATTTGGGGAACATTTGATATAAATTGAATTAGTTATTTTCCCTATTAAAAGGAAAAATAGAATAATAAAATGATTTACAAAAAAATGCACACAAGATGCATTCCTATGAACACATTATATATTTCATAGAAAACATATCCAAGAACAATATCTCCTATAAGAATCAATAGCTCGGCCTAGGTTGCTCTGATGAATTGATTTTAAAATAATAGAAAAGGCACACCAAATGCATTGTAAAAATGGCCTTGCATATGTGTTGATTGAGCATAAATAGGTTTCCCATCAAGATCTACATATCTTCTAGTATAACTTGTAAAAAATGATTATTATAGCCTATCATGCTTCAATACCATGTTAGAAATTGTGATCTTAGGATATTAATCATTATAAACAAAATATAAAAAATAAAATGAGAATCATAAAAGTGTATATTTCACACATTACACAAGATATACATGGGAAAAATCCTTTCAAGTAAAAAGCCCCATAAAACACTTACAAAAATAGTCTATTAAAAATAGACTGAACTTGGGGAACCACTTCTCCTTACTTCCACATGGTCAATAATACTACATGTGCATATGATATAATTCACTATAAATCTCCAAATCCACACACTCAAATGAGAGAGAACCACTTTAAATATAGGAGTAAGGGTAGTAAAATACCTTAAGGGGTAGTAGTCACACATATTCAAAGTGATCATTCATAAATAATTAATAATCTAATATTTATTAGATTATTAATTATTAAATGGTATATGCTTTATAACATAAGGTTAATAACCTTATATTAGAACAATATATAAATGTTATAAGAGTATGACCACTAACAACATTAAATTCTATCAATTGTAAACCCTCAAAAACTATCCACATTCTTTTTTTATTTATTCCTTCATTTCACCATGTAGAAAACCCTAATAATGTAGTGTTATACCTCTTTTTTAACACTCCACGTAAATAAACCCTTCTTAGAACTTTTGAATTAGCTTGGAGATCAAAGGTTCGTGTAGGATAATCCTTGAGATTGATAGCAAGAACACGGTGGTAAAAGTAAAGATGCACACTAAAATTTTGTATGCTAAAGCAAGTTTATCCACTTGCTACAAGAATGTCACCATGTCACAATATTTTAGATATCATATACATGCCCCTTTGAAAAGTAGTTGATCTCACTAAATAAGAACATTGGACCCACCACCATCACCACTTGTATTCATATGCTCACATTAAAAAATCTTACGCCTACAACTTGAAGATATATTATGGTTTTACATGCACATCAACTAAGAAACATGTGAGACATAACGAATAGGGGAGAAGGCTTGATAGTGGGGTAGGGTCTTATAATGGGTATATTGATTGATCACGATGGGCCCAATTTATGTAACTTTTTCATCTAGTAAAGTAATTAAAGTATTCTTAAAACTAACTCTTTATTGCACCTAAAAAGTTAACTTAGGATCCAGTAAATGATTATAATATTTTTATTTGCTATTTAGTTAATATTTAAACAAAATGCATGTTAGAGATAGGACACATACAAACTTGCCTATCAATATTCCAAACTGACACAGATTGTACACATTATCCACTGAAAATATTTGAAACCCTTTTTGTAATATTAAGTCCACAAATAGAATAATAGTTTAATTATCCCTAATACGCATGCCACTTTAAAACATAGACATATTAATTTTCCAACTACACATGAAGTGACGAACCATAAGAAAATAGTGTTTTTCTAATACAAAATCACTTATAAGGGTGATCCCACAATACTAGTTTACAATTTTTGGCCAAATTGGACATTGAATTGAATTTTTTTAACTAAATCTTCACTTTCGGGCACCTATAGCAGCTAAATCGTGAGGAATTTGAAGATGATGCAAACTAGTGATTTGTGACATTTTGTCTGTAGATTCTAAATATATATTTTAAAAAAAATTAGAATCAGATTACACTTCTTTTTCCATTTTCGAAAACTAGTTTTTAACAGTAAACACAATTTTTAAAGACTGACGTAACTGGCTAACACATAAATTTTTTCCATGAAGGATTAAATTCTAATTTTTTCAAATTTAGATTCATAAGTATGATATTTAGTGCATGAAATTGGTTTCATAGTATTTCATTGAATATTTTTTTCTTAATTAAGTTTCAAAGTCAAACCAGTTATAATTTAGACACGATTTACTGGTTAAAACATAACTTTTTTTGTATGTATTGAAATTCAATTTTATTTTTTTTGTTGGATCAAGGACATAAATATCTAGTGCATAGATATTTTTCAATTTTTTTTTATAATATGCTATTTTTTCACATGTGAAGAATAGAGAGCTTGATTTTTTGGTGAAAACCTACATACACAAGAAATAAAAAATAAATATAATAATCAAATTAAATTTATTTAAAATTATACTTTTTGGGAAGCTTATAATAAGGACTACATACTTACAAAAAATAAATTTTAAATGAATTCATTTGATCCCCAAAAAGGTAAATCAAAAGTGGTTTTTATCAGCACTTTGATAGATGTAAAAGAGACTTTGTTATAGGTATGGTTTAAAACTACTGGGGTTCTATCCAAGGGGTTTTGATCTAAAGTGGTTTGATCAAAGCCTCTTCAATTAGAATAATTTAAATGAAACTTTTCAAGGCTTGAATCATTATATTTTCTAAAAATATGTGATTTCAGCAAAAATCAGGATCTCCCAGAAAGTGTAAATTATCTTGCCAAGTGTCTCATCCAAAAAATAGATATGCCCCATATCTCCTCATCAAATTAATTTGAAAGAAGAACTTGACTGGTCAAGTATCCCAATATTGAATTTAAGAGGGAAGAATTGGCAATCCTGGTAGAAAGGAATTGATTGTTGCAAACATCACAATAGGATTCAAGATTACAGGTATATGGCCACTTAATCTTGATGCACTTATGGCATACATGTATCCTAGTGACATATTTTAGTTTAGT